>JANTCA010054405.1:0-37612 GCA_024741275.1 Chironex yamaguchii
GTGACAGAGATGCTGCAATCTGGTTGCCTTTTCACTAGGACATCAAGGAAAGGTATTTGTTTCTCCTCCTCTGTCTCCAAAGTGAATTCGAACTATATTTTTGGTCCCTTGGAGGTTCGAGTTATCGGGAGTGTACTGTAATATCCTAAATTGTTGTATGGAAAGTAATCTGAAGAAGAATTATTCGAAACGTTATATGAAATGTTTATTTTTTTAAGAATTTATATAATCTTTTAATGAACATAGGAGATTGAGGCTTTTGTAGTTTGTTATATATATCGAAGGTGAAATTGATTAATTTTTGCTGTGTTTCGGCTTAAGCCTTCATTAGTGTCGGATATATGTAGTGTCTCAACAGGCACAGTGCTTTGATGTATTTGTCAAGAGTTGAGCATAACCACAGCCGACCGGGACATGTATATACATACATACTTTGTTGTTGTGTAAAGTGAAGAGAAGGTTTCGTGGATTATTAAGAGGTTGGAAGTTAATTTCTTGCTCTTTTGGCTCAAACAATTTGATTTTCTCTCTGTTTACACAGACATCTAATAGAAATCAGTTAGCTGTTGGCGTCGAGAGTCACAGAGCAGAAGGATCCAAGCTAATGGAAGCAATTTCTTTATGTAATCGCTCGAGCGAGCTCAAAAAGTCAGAGATGACTCAGATCCAAAGTGCAATACAAGTACGTAATACAAACAGATTGGTTCTTTAATTGTTGTTGCCGTTGTTATATTAAGTGACATTTGGCTTTGTTGTGCACTATGTAGGAGCGTATTGCATTTATTAGTTGTTTTACCATTCTGGGAATTGGTGATTTAGTAATTGTAAATGAAAGACCATGAGTTTGCTAAGGATGTGAAAGTAAACAGGGGAAAGAAAGTGAAAATGTGTCAATAATATGAAAAACATAGACCACTCCGAGTTTGATTTGATGTAAATTGGCAAGCAGAAGAAAAAGTCAAAGGTAACACGATTTCCTTCTTCCGTTGGCATCTGTGATGCTCATGGTTGCACGTGTTGCTAATTCTAACATTTGGTAAATTTTCTGAGCTGTGCAGTGGTAGTGATTTCACTTGTTGTTTCAGCATTGGAAGGATGAAATGCTAATTAACTGCGGGACCTACACTGGGAAGCGAATCCTGGTCAGTCCGTTTGGAAGCAAGGCCAGTACAGCTTGACAGTGGTTCTGTTAGTGCCATGCTCAGCAAACATTGGATTGTGTGTTCATGATTACATGGAAACAGTTGAGTGCACACCATAAGGGTTGTTGGATGTACTTATTGTTTCCGATGGAATGAGGCATTCGTCTGTTCCAGGGCAGTGAGATTTATTTTCACCCCTTTTGACACACAGAGAAGGCCGTCTTGAAGAAACAGAGTGATCCTATGTTTGTAGGGATAGCTGCACAATTACTACAGCAGTTGGTAAACAATAGTATTTGTAAGCCAGAGGCTACGGGTTCAAGTGCAGATTGAAGTTACTGCCACTACTGGCTTACCGTTTCTTTTTAAAAGCAACTATGTTTATGTAAATTAAGGTAAATTAGGCGAGACCATAGATCAGAGTTAGATCATGAAAAGGGAGGAAGCAATTAACCACGTAATTATTAAAGGATTTAGCTCAGTTTGAGATAAAATGACTAAACAACAACAAACCAACACCAAAGCCCATACTTAAAACATATGGCTCTCGAAAACACAGGTCTTGGAGACGCTTCCACGCGCCAGGTGCTCTTTCATGTCTCTGGTTTGGAGAAGAGTTGGGATGCAAGTACCCTTAAAGAATGATAGTCTGCTTTTTGGTCTTAAGTGCACAGTTTCGTGGCCAATGCATTAGACATTCTGTGAGGCGGTAAAGGAGACCATTTCCTGTAGTTTTTTGTACTGTTGGAGAAACAGTATCTATCCGGTATTATAGTTCTGAGTATTATGCAGTAGTCGAGAAGTTTTGTAAAATGCAAAAACTGTTTTGTTTAGTAAACACAGATATAAAACTTTGCGTCTCAAGACTTACCAGATAGTTTTGTGGTGTTGTTCCATTCCAACTTTTTAAGTACTCGCTTGCCGAATGGTTTATTCATTTCTTTCTTACTGGTCAATTTTCGAACCTAATTTGCACTACACAGTCAGCATTGTTGCCCGTTACCTTATTTCGATGACTGTATGTGATGGGTATTAGACAAAAACCTTTCAAGATGACTTTGCTTAAAGCAGTGTTTAAAAAGTGAGATATGACGACGAATTGCTGGCGTTGAACTTGAGGCCTTAGTTATTCTATATTCTCTTGTAGCAATCAAGGGTGTCCTTTTCCTCTTTAAAAGAGGAGAGAGAAAGACTGACCATGGAAATCAACAAACGTGACACTACGACAACAAGTATGTGAGATCTTTATTTTCTTTCTTGTTGTAAACTTTTTCTTCCCTTAGAATTTCAGTGGTAAAATCACTAATAAGGTCATGGTAGTGTAGCTTGTTTCAAAATGAAGAAGGCAGTGCTAAATTTTAAATTATACTGAGTGTGCATCCTTTAGTCTTAAAATTAGGCTTATTATTCGTCAATAATATTTACATGCACAGAAACAAAATGCTGTTATCCTTGATGACAGTGAATTTTCAAACTGCTTTACCAATGAAGGTATCAGTGGCGATAGGTATTGTCAGTGCCATTCGAAGGTAGTTGAAGTGGGCTTGTATAAAACCATCTTTCTCCTGTTTTGTACGTTGATTTTAGTACCACATTGAATTAGTAGTTGCAAGGTTATAGTCATACTTAGAACCACCAATTTGTGCTTCAAATCCATCCCCGGGGAGATTTCAGAATAACGTTCTTGGGAGTACTGCGACCCGCTATTTTCTTGTAAAAGACATCTTGATCTATATTTCAATTTGAAATAGACATTGTTAACAACGCCGATGTGTAGAAAGTATCAACGATAGCAAGTTCTAGATATGATTTGTTTGAGTTTGTTATCACGATGAGAATCAGGTCAAAAGTAGGCAGATTACGTTAATTGAATCTGAATATGTTGAGATTAATGGGAGCCCACAGTAGACAAACGTGCAGACCCAATCTCTATGTAATCAGTTCCTTTTAAAGCTTGAGCAAGCATGCACCGATTTTTCCTTCTGTTCTCTTTTCCTTTCCCTTCCACGTATCTTTTCTTGTTACTTTCCTGCCAACTTTTTAGTTCCTTTTTGTGTTATCTTTTCTTGTCATTTTACTGTCATTTTCCCGCTTCCCTGCTATCTTTCATTTTCCTTTGACTGTAATCTTTTCATGTTCATTTCCTCTTATGCCTTTTATCGTGTTTGTAATACGTATTGCCGTCGTTGTAAACGTGAAGTTTTTGTGAAAAATATGAGAATATGTTCTATATGCAAATTTAAAGGGTTTTTTTCCCGTCAAGATCAGTTGATCTCCATGATTTCGAACGACGCTTTGAGAAATACTGTCTTTTTCACTTAAACACTATTTATTTTTATTATTATTATTACTTTCAAATCAAAGGTGAAGCGCTGGGTGGCATAAGATCCAGTATTCATCAGACTAGAAACGCGATTCCGCGTTTAAAAAGCGGCATTTTGTCAACCGAAGCAGACACGACGAATTGTGCAAAGGAACTTGCATCATTGAACAATCAACTAAAGGTTTGTAGGATTTCCATGACACTTTTGTGTATTCGTGGTCATAAAAGTCTTTATTCAAGGAACAGCTTACCTTCTTTTTCTAAATACTCTTCATGAGGTGAATATTTTATTATTTTTACATTGACGTTCTGGGATATTAATTTTGTTAAACAGTGCGTAAACCACACTGTTCACTTTTCGCTTGTTTAGCAACGTTTGGCCAGCAGTATTTGGATATGGACAGTGTAATTTTTAAATTCATATTTAGTTTAGCAGCCTTGTAATAAATAATTTACCAACCACTTGTGTCTATAATTCTGTTTCAGAAGCGTGTAACCGAGGTCTCTTGGAGCAAACATGAGCAGACAGAAATATGTCATCTTTTATCACTAAAACTAAATGATTGTACATGATTGCCGCAGTTTTATTGTGTTCCTGTACATAAATGCAGTACATGAACACCTTTTTATTGTAGTCGTTTTAATGGCACTAATTGTCTGTAATGACGGCCTTTAGATATGTAAACTCGTGTCCCAGAATTATCTTTAATGTTTCTATAATCGTCTCGCAACCTGGGCAGATTGTGTATTCAAGTAGTTTTGAAAATCGAAACATACTTTATATATTTAGCTTCTGCCTACATTGCCTTCTTACAAGTTCCAAACTGCGGCATGGCTAATTAAGGATAGGCCATTAGGTTTGGATTTGAACCATTTGTTGTAAGCACTGCCTTCCCCCTTTTTGCAATCGTCAAGTTATCAGTAGTCTTAAGTGAATTTGAGCCTGCGTATGCCAGTCCGTTAAATGAACAGATTTTGCTATACAGAAAGTTACTTTCATTACTGACGCCCCCTAGCCAGTGCAGTTGGTAAGCAGATCGAAAATTGGCATTCAACTATGGAGTCCTGTCTTCCATGGGTAACTCGCACGATTTTTGCTGAGAAGCTTTGTAACAACGAATATAATTAAGCTACCGTAATTTTTGTAATGTCACAGCGTCGTGCGAGCAGTTTATTACGTAAGAAAACTAAAAACACTAAAAAAGAACACTGATAAGTTACGGTAGTTTGAACTCATATCCTTGAAAGTCGGCTGGGCTCTTTACCGAGTTGACTAACTGAAAATAGGAACAAGTTGTTTGTCCGTCTGGACTGAGCAGTGACACCGGACTGTGATGTTAAGAACGTTCAGGTCTAACTGTAGGACTTTTTTACTTAGGATACTACCTATCTCAAGTTCTCTGCCGGCCTCCGCCTTGGTTTCAAGGTTGTACATGGTTATACAGGTAGGACCGACAAGGAGGGAAAGACATCGTCATGGTGTAAAAGGCAATTTCTTGGAAATTCTGTCTTGAGTTATACATGTGTAAAGACAGTGACTGTGATGCACACATGTCTCATTAAATATTCCAACACTTTTTGACTGTTTTGATCCTTGTATCTCGAAATTTTTGGTTTCAAGTTTTATCATGTTGCCATGCGTTCGTATAAATTAACGGATTGCTGTTTTCTGCACTTCATGAGGTTGGCCATGTACCGTTTGGGTTCGAATATCGTTTATTAGGCTTTGAGGGAGAGCATGCAAGTCAAGTCGGAAGAGAACAGTCAGCAAAGGCAAGTGCTTGAGCAGAAGAAACGTGAATATTTAATGTTCCGGCAACGATTGGAGGACGAAAACAGAAGAAAACGAGAAGAAGAGGAACGGCAGCGGAGAGAGATTGAAGCCAAGAAAAGGAGAGAGGAGCAACTAAGGAGGCAACTGGAAGAAGAGGCAAGGAAACAGAAGCAACGTGAAGAAGCAGGTACACAATTTCACAGTTTTCCGTTGACAAAGTATACTACTTTTTCCACATCCAAATACTTGCTCTAGCTACTAGTCAGCTAGGATAGAGAGGTTTGTGGAAAACAAAATTTTGTGTACTATTGCATTTAATTTGATTGGTGCGTTGTCCTTTGTATAAATAAGAATTTGTCGATTACAGGAGAGACAAAATGCATATTGATTCGAGTCTTAGAATTTGTTCATGTGGTTTAGTAAGTCTAGTCATTCTTATTGAGTATTTATGTTTCTTTTTGTTGTTCGAAATTCCGCCGGTATTGGCCCATATATCGTATTTAGGCAATTTGCATTCATTTCCGTTTTATTGTTTTTTTTTTTTGTCGACAGCGATGGTATTAGAAGAGCAGCATCAACGTGAGTCGTTGCGACGGATACAAGAGGCACAGCAATCAGAGCGTAGAAAGAAGATGGAGGATGCCAAAAAGCAGGCAGAAGAGGCACTTAAGAAGCAAATGGAACTAAAGCAAAAAGAAACATTAAGGAGTCAGGACTTGTTAGTTCAAACACAACAGGATGCGTTAACAAATATCAAACTGGAAGTCAGTGCAGCTCCAAGATTACCTCCACCAAGAAAAGATAAGAAAAGCGCCCCACCTAGACCCACAGCACCACCGCGACCGTCTGGACCCCCTAAAGTATCAATGAGCGAGTTGTCTGATGTATTTTCAAGTATAAATTTACGTAAAGAAGAAAATGAAAAAGCAAACGAAGAGGAGGCAGTGGCAGAGAAACGGAAACAGGAAATGCAAGAAATGGAACGCAAGAGAAAAGAGGAAGAGAAGAGAAAAGAGGCAGAGAGGAGAATAGAGGAAGAACGGAGAAGAGAGGAAGAAAAACGAAAAGAGGAAGAACGAAGAAAAGAGGAAGAGGCAAGAAGAAAAAGAGAAGAAGATCAAAGAAAGCAAGAAGACAGAACTAGGAAAGAAAACGAACGACTTGCAAAAGAGGAGGAAGAGAAAAGAAAGCTTGCGCAGCAAGCTGAAATTAAGAGACAAGTTGAAGAAATGCAAAGGAAAAAACAGGAGAAAAAGGTAAAGCTTTTAATAGTTATTCAAGCTAAGCCAAGTATGGTCAATTTCGTATACGTGAGCCAGGGGCGGCGCTGAGGGGTATTCAAGGTATTCACGGAATACCTATTTTTTTTTCAAAGATGTCCTTATATTCTTTTTAGCTACAAAATGTCTTTCCTGTAAGGAACTCTTGCACAATATACATGGATCTTCATTAAACAATCCTTTCAGGATGTCAGAAATGACATGCCTATGGTACTTCCTTTCTTAAGGATGATAATCCGTTCAGGAATTTTTATTCACTCAACTGAATAGCTGTTGAAGTTTACAGATTATGACCACGGTGTAGCACGTGAGGTATTCAGAGTCTATGCTCAATACTATCTCTTTGTTTCTGGAGCCCTTTGTGACGTCAGCTACAACTGACCATTTCCCATACTTCTTTCGTTGTCAATTCTATGTTTAATATGATAAATTAGAACAGCCATTTTGTCTCACTTTTCCGACAATTCATAATGGCCCCCGTAACCATGAAATCGTTTATTGCAATGTAATCTTTGATAACAACAGCAACCCTGGGGGGTTTTAACACAAGGCCCTTTTCCTTTTCACTTGAAGCATTTTACCAGCCCTCGTGTGCCTCAACTTTCAAGGACAAGGATGTTATAGATCTTTCCAGACTTTAAGATCAGCATGGAATTGCAATTATAGTCACATTGGGTACTTTTTATGCATTTCTTGAAAACGTTTGATTTCCTAGACCCTGTTTTTCCTGGTGTTTAATTTTAATCCGTATCCTAAATGCATGCATTATTGCAATGTTGTGATTAATCATTGTCTCCTTTACAATTAACACAATTACAGCATTTAAAATTTTATAAGTGTATTAAAAAATCAATAATACAGATTAATAAGTGCGTAAAAATTAAAGCTGAGTTGTCTGTAACTTTTACGCATTGAGCATAATTTTTACGCATGTGTTTGACACCGAGAGTAAACATTCTAGCGTGCATAAGGCAATTGAAACGTTTCCTGTTAGTGTAAAATGAATCGTTCTTTCAAATGAAGTAGTAAAAAAATGTCTAAATTGAAGCCTGCTGAACGGCATGAAAAATAAAGTTACAAATTAGCCTTGGAAAGACAAGAAAATTTTTCACTTCTTACATCCAAGATTCCGATTTTTCGATGACAATGTAATAACTGCAAAATAGAAATATCTTCTTTGTGATCAGTTAAAAAGAGCTATCTGTGATATTTTACCAAAATTCCATAACCCAAATACCATAACCCAAAATTTATAGGCAGGGCATTCCCTGCACTCCCCTTGAGAGAGCAATTCATTTCCTAAAATTTGAATACCTATTTAAATTTGGCTCCAGCCGCCCCTGATGTGAGCATAAACTCGATGTAACCTTACGTAGTATACCGTGAGTCATTTGTGTTTTTCCAGTATTTTTCGAGTTGTCGTACAGCATTGGAGAATACTAAGGGCGGTTTTAACGTCGTAAATAGAAGATTTTTGAGACTATTTTGGCTTGCTTTCTGTGCCTAAATTGTATTGAAATTGAGTGGTTATATGTATTCTTGGAGGGAGCCATATGGTGGAGAAACGTCCAGATTATAAAAATTGGTGAAGAGTAGAAGCCTGTGTCTCTTTTTGCTTTCTGTGTAAGTTCTTGTTATGCTGATTAAGGAAATATTTCTGATAGCCTCGCGTTTACTTTGATGTGTTAATAGATCATTATAGTACTTTTTGTACTGTAGAACAGGGCTTATGGTCACTTATAGTACCCTATTAACTTTGCTGTGTAACCAAGGCGGCATATATTCAGGGTTTTATTAGATATACTTTTGTCTTTTGCATTGGGTGGGCTTATAGTCTGTAGAGTTTGTACGTTTTTAATAAGATTTCAAGTTATTTTATCACAGCGCATTTTAGCAAGGAAGTGGTAGTTATTTGTAACAGACCCTGCTGTGCGGTTTTCTTCGTATCAGATGTATGATTAAAGGTGTTGCGGTGAAATTCAAAAGTAAAGTCGCAAGTTGAAGGGGTGGTTTTAATGACATATTAACTTTCCTTTTTTAGCAACAGTCGATGAAGGATCAAACCAGAGAAAAAGAAAAAGAAGGTAATTTCGAACAATTTTCATTATTTACCCATATGAAGATATGTTTTGTTCTCTAGTGTGTTTGATAAAAAGTCTACATTTAATACGTGTTTACTGTAGGAAACCACGGCGATTAACATGTTTGATAATGGAACGACATATTTAAAGCACGTGTCTTCTGTTGCCTTCTGATGTAAACGGTGTATTTGATTAGAGTTTTAAAGTTTAGATTCGGACCTTACCTTGTTCTATTTCATGCTTCATTTCAACTACATCAGATTCAGCTGATTACTAAAGTACACTTGCTTTTTACTTTGGGAAAACATGCCATATTTCCAGTTATGGATTATAATGAAGTTAACTTTTTGAGGGAAGCACACCAAAAATTTACACGAATGTGCATAAGGTCTTACTTCCCCAGGTCCATAATGCAATGCAAGATTATTTTTACAAATTACGTGTCATTTGGGATGCAAATTTGCATTTTACTGATGATGCATATCAAATATTTTTAGTCTGCATAACTGTCGCTGGCATCGTTGTCATGGAATCGTTGATGAGGTTCCCAATATTTAAAACTTCAAAAGTCTATAATTTGTTATATACATGGTATTTGTGTATGGTACAAGTGCTCCAAATCATGGCAAAGGAAAATTGATAAGGTTGAGTATATGAACATTGTTACTTGCAAGTTGACCTGCGAATTTGTTAGCCTATGTTGCTTTAAAATTCACTTTATGCGTTTGATATTTCATTGTGGGCTGCTTAAAGGAAGTCTGATTTCTATTAATATTGTTACTAGTGGTAAAACTTGATTTTTACGCCTGTATGGCTCGTTTATTGTCTCAAAATGCTGAACACGACCCTTTGTTGATTTCTTTATAGAAGTACTGCGTAGAGGTCCACCAAGCAGATTTAAAATGTTGTTTCCGTTTGAAGCACGAAATCCAGATGAACTATCTTTGGAGGAAAACGACGTTGTCCAGGTTAGTATCTTTTTGGCGTATGCCCACCTTTCCAGATCTTCAGACCAGAATTTTTCTCGTTTAACCAGTATTTGACATAAATCGTGTAAATTTAGTACTAATGTTCATTGCGTGTTAAGTTACACCCCCGAGATTTGTAATGAAAATTGAACATCAAAAAGGTATCGTAAGAGTAAAGTTCTCAATGCCTCGGCGTTCGTAACCTCTGGCCGGCCAGGTGAAAAGCAAAGATGATATGGAACTACTGATATTGTCTAACATGTACGATGTAACTGGCATCCCGTTGTAGAAAAAATCTCTCTAGATATATGTGTTCATGATCTTGTTGTATGGTTTAGTGTTTTGTAGTTATGAGGTGATCTTAGTATTTTGTATATCAAACAATTGTGCAGGAGATGCATAGAATTGTTGGAAATGTAGTGCTACCGCTGTCCACTTGCGTAGCTAGGATAGTGATTTAAGAATGGGAAAAGCGGTGGAAAATGTTTATCTCGACTTTGTTGGAGTGAAAGTCTTAATGTGGTTCAAAGGGAGATATTTAGAGAATACACGAAGGAACCAGAAGAAAAAATGTAAGGGATTTTTCAGAAGGAAGTCGAGAAGGGACTGGGTATGTAGTAACTGCCATTAACAATAGTCAAGAAACCTGGATCTAAGTTAAATGGAGCAGGAAGAAAGGAATCTGTGGGAGTAAGAAATGGTATTGTGTAGTGCAGAGGAGCAGAATTATTTTTGCCTCGGGAGAGCATACACTAAGCAAAGAAAAGCGAAGCGAAGTAAGGCGTGTGTTCTTTGCTTTAGGTCCCCAGGAGCTAAATTTGTAACAAGCTTCACTCGTTCTTCATTGACCTGTAACCTGTGCAAAACAGGGAAATTATGTGGAAACTGGAGCAAGTTTTGGATGCAAGCCCCCTCTAACTATTCTTACTTTTTTTTGTGGACCATCTTCTTAAAAAATGAACACGAGGTGGCTTCTTCCCTGAAGTTACTAATGCGACATTTTATGTGAAGTTTTTTATTCATCGAATTATGTCTTTTTTGATTCCACCAGGTTGATGAGAATGATCCATCTCCGCCACCTGGTTGGCTTAAAGGAACGCGCAAAGGAAAATCTGGGTTCTTTCCTGCAAATTATGCAGAAAAGTTACCACCCGATTCCTATTCTGACTACGTTGAGCTTGATCCCAAAGCGATGATGAGCGTAACTGCCATTCCACCTGTAACGCCCGATGAACCTCTTGTGATGACGTCACCCAGTGATAAGGTAAATGCAACTCCTCCGCAGGCGACAGATCCACCATCAACCGCTACACCGGCACCGGCACCGGCACCGAAACCCAAACCAAAGCCAGCGCACTTACTTCAAGATACGGCACCAGCTGAATTACCGACTCCAGCTCCAATTGTTTCATCGGGTGCTGTTCCATCACCGTCAGAGAGGGTGAGTAGTCCATACTCATCACACAAACCAGAGATTGAACAAGATGATGATGATACGTATGTTGAAATGCATGACATTTATGCCGTTCCATCGAAGAAGAAGGATAAGCACATTCCTGAGTTGACGTCGCCAGAAATTCCGGACGCGAGGTCTAAAAGCTATGAGAATTTCCATGCGAATTTCGAAAAGGAGGTATTGGTTATTTTCTTGATTTTCAATAAGACACACAAATTTTGTTTCTGTTTTATATTGAACTGAAATTGCAGCAAATATGTTTTCGATGAACTGCCATTTACTGTTGAAATCCCTGCTCTTTACGAAACAACGTTTTCTGTAACGGAAACTTCGTTCCCCACTGATATTCCTCTTTAGTAGAACACGCTATCAAGTTGTATTGTATTAAAGCTGGAATTAATGGGAATCGAACCCGCATCAATTCTCGTTTAAAATGTACCGCACTGACACATGCTTAAGATTGTGAGCTCGATTCTTCCTGGTTCCTTCATTTGTGTAGCTATTGTTGTAATTCTCCGCTGGAAAGTAAAATGCACGAAAACATTGAAATATGCTGCGCTGATGTTCACAACCATGGGAAAATTCATTTATTAATTCAATCTTGCCTGTATTTCGATTTTTGCCTCTTTAATTGCCAGATTTAGACAGTTTTGCATGGTTGGTGTTATTTTGTGCTCTATGACACAGGTGAAGCCACCAAGTGGCAATGAAGTAACCCTTTCGGAAGCACTTCAGGTTGTCGCCCTCTATGCATATCGCGGAAAGAAAGATGATCACCTCAGCTTTAACAAAAATGATACTATCATCGTCAATAAGCAACAGGACATGTGGTGGTTTGGGGAATGCGGCACAAAGGTATGGATTATGAATGAATCATCATTTAATTGTTAGTCATTTCATGGACAATATAATGTATCATTATTTAGTGTTTAGTCATTTCATGGACAATGTAATGTATCATTATTTAATTTTTAGTCAGTTCAGGAACTTTTTAGATAGTTTATGAACTTTGTAATAACGAATTGTTTAGAAGCCAACTTTGCATGATAATATGCTGACATGTAATGTCTTGGTCCATCAAAAGTCAAAATAACAGATTGTCCCTCTGTAAATAAAACTTTGATCTGTTGTCCTTGCAAAAAAGAGTTTACCATCATAGAGCAAGCTAAAGGCTAAAGCACGTGTAGGGAAAAATGCTTAAGTTGTGAAGGATGGCTCGTTTGAATTGTAACTTTAGAACGAGAAGGCAGTTGTCATTAAACCTAGTCATAAGAACGTGAAAGTCTCGGTTTTTAGAGCGCTTGCAACCTAATCAGGAGGTTCTAAGTCCAAATGTTTAAAATCACATGTCACCAGATGACGGGATCGCACTGGATCGGTAACTTGTTTTTAACTTAAAGCTGCAAATTAGTTCTGCTCGCAGTTAAGGTCTGTTGATAGTAATGTGAAGGTGTCTGTGCGGGCGTCCGTGAGTATCTGTAGCCATCTGGCTGAATAGACAGCTTTTGGCGTCTACTCATGATTACCATGTTAGCTGTACTCAGGAGCATCTCATTGAGTTACATTGGAATCACTGCGTGTTCTAAGGCGTAGCATGTGAAAGGAATATTGTTCAGAGACTTAAAATGCACAATGAGCCAAGGAAATGGCGTATTTATATAGTTCTATCTTGTGCTTCACCAGTTTATGTGAAAATAGTCCGTTTTATTTTGTGTTGTTGTTGTTTTTTCCAGTTTTTTTATTTAGATTTTATTATTTTGTTTTATATTTTAGGTATTGTATGAATATTGACATTTTTCTTTGGTTCTCGCATTATACTGTAGCGCACCCCTAATTAAAATCTGTGGAATCGGAGATGATCTTGTACTTAGATGTCTACTGGATTTTTGGCAATTTCATGAGCAAAGCTTATAGAGAAGATAGTAGACCCTACGCTAACAACTGTCAAATTATTTGTTCATTGTTTAGACAAAGATAAAAGATTTTTAAAAATCCGACAACTTTTTGCAGATGTTTGAGCTGTTATTTTTAGATATTTTTCTGAAGGTACAGGTTCTTAGGTCATGGGTGATAACACTTTTCTTCTGGCTCAAAATGTGTAGTTTCTTACGTCATCTGATTCATGTTACATTATCTCTTCCTTAGACTGGATGGTTTCCAAAATCGTATGTCAAAATAACCAAGACACTAAAAGCGGCAAGGTAATTTCTTGTATTATTTGCTACAGTAAATTCTTTTAATGAGTTTTCCTTTGCTTTCCTCGTAGCTTTTCTTTTATTTTCTGCAGTAGGGCTGTTGCAGTGTATTGTATGTTACTTTTTATCCCTTGGCACGATTTTTCTAAACTGGTTGTAAGGCATAGATTAAACGCAGAAGAAGGATACGTTTCTGTACGCCATGCGGCTTCAGAAAACTCACAAGACATGAATAAAACCATTACGCGAACAGCGATTACGTAACATATAATATAGAGTCTGGGCTCCAGTTTCATGTCACTTTATTACACAGTGTATCCCTTGGTACGATTTTTTTATCCTAGGTTTACTCCCTTCTCTTCCATTTCTTCCTCTGCTAAACCTGCTCCTGTACTCTCTCGTTTTCTCATGCCTCCTCTCGTTCTAATGCCTCTGCCACCGTGTATATCGACTCCCCCACCTATGCCTCCTCGTCTGCCTATGATTCTTCCCCCGCCTATGTCCCGTCGCCCACCAATGGCTCCTCCTCTGGTATGCCTTGTCCTTCTGTTATGCCTCCCCACCATTGACTCCTGCCCCACCTATGCTCCCTTCCCACCTATGCCTCCTGCCCACCTATGCCTCCTGCCCACATATGCCTCCTGCCCACCTATGCCTCCTGCCCACCTATGCCTCCTCCCCACCTATGCCTCCTCCTCTGCTATTTTTTCCTCCTCGCCCTCCTAAGCCTCTGCCCCCTCCTCTGCTTCCCTCTTCTACGCTTCCTTCTTTTCCTGTGCTTTCTCTTTCTCCTATGCTTCCTCTTTCTCCTATGTCTTCTCGTTCTCCTGTGCCTCTTTGTGTCCCCTGTTTTGCTCTAATTATACACTGGCCAAGACAAGACCTTTTTTCTGGTGTCTTAGATTTAAGAGGTGCTTTTGACTAGTTTGGGGTCACTCATTTTGAAATTTGCATCACTTTTCTCTATCACCTATAGTTTTTTTCTATGACAGTTGATTAGATTTCATGCAATAGTACTGAAAGGTACTGAACGGGTGTTATTTTGAGTTGTCTAACTGTGTGTGTTTAACGACCCACTCAAACCGTGCCTTGAGGGTCCTTTTGGGTCAATTAGGGTATTGCCTTATACCACATTGATATGTAGTGCTGGAACGTAGATGATGATGTAATGATAACATAAAATGACTTTGAGGGGCTAAAACTGCACAGGGTGCATTAAAATCGTAAATATGCTATCTTAGGTTATTGTTAATACTGTTCATTATCGGAGATTATCTTATCACAAGTTAAATAAATCAGTATCTTTTAAAACCGTAATGATATCACGGACAGGGAGTTTAAATAGTTCTGGCAATGAAGAGGTTTTTTATTTTTCTTGAAAGCATTGCAGGTTCTTTGAACTTGGATGAACGCTACTTCAGATATTAGAATAATTGTGTATTGTTGGTTGAAGCTAGTTGTGTGTACCAACACCGTTGTTTGTCAAGTATGTTACTTGTCATGATAAACATGGCGAACGATTTCGTCAGGATATAACGTTTATGAAAGAGAGATACAAAGGCCGCTGGGACACTCGCGTGATGGCCGACAACTGCTGCAGCATTCAAAGTCCGGAGACCCATCACTCTAGAAATCTCGCAAACGCAAATTTGTTCCATAAAATACTAAGGCAAGCCTTCTGACTGTTAAAAATTACTGTGACGTATCTTTAAATAGTTAATATCTATATATTTCTGTAGTTATCATTAATATGTGTTTATCTTGTGACTTGAATTGTGTTCGTGTGATTTAGTAGCTTTCTATGCCAGGGTAATACACCCCTCTTATTGAAATAGAGGTATACCACAGAGTAAATATTGGACGTGATATGCAAAATCTAATGCTATATTTTAAATCAGTGACCCACATACCCAAAGTCGCCTCTCAAACCTAGGTCACCAAAAACTGTGTTGACCAGTGTTATTTATGCATCTCCTATTCTTCATCCCGTTAAGGCTGCGTCCCGGTTAGTTCGTGCCTGTGCTTTTTGTCCACTTTTTTGTCGTCTTCCTTCTACTCACATTCAAGCTTTTCCTATTTTTGTTCGTTTCATTCTTGTTTCGCTTGTTCTTTGCCCTCCCATTTTTACTTCTCGTTTGCCTTTGTTTCTCGGCATTTCGTCTCTTTGCCTTCTTTATTCGTTTGCCTGCTCACGTCTATGAATCTCCTCTATTGATAGTTTGGTGGCGCCAGATGACAAGGAGAATAGCGATGCACACAGTGTTGCATCGACCGGGTCATCGTCTTCGGCACTTGCAGCTAGTAGTGAGCTGCTTGGTGCAAGTTATGAACAGTTGGCAGCAAGTAATGAACAACTTGCTGATGATCAGTCTGTCATTGGAGGTAAGAATGTGTACAGATAAGTAATGTAAGATTGAAACACGTCAGGGTTAACAAATCACCACCGCACGTCCTCAATGTAGGCCAGATTGACCTGGATGTTGCTTTAAGTGGAAGGGGATAGTCTGGTTTTAAAGGATCCTAGAGGGTAGCAAATTGACCTGTATTTACTGCAACACAAAAGGGGTATGCTTTTGTGTTTTCTTGCACTTGCTGAGCTGAAGCTTTTGAAGTTCTATAACATTGCATTTTTTGCATTCGTCATGGACAATGCCAATTCTACTTCCATGCAATTTAGTGTTACCAGCAACCTGCCACTTGATACAGAAATCCCAGGACTTATTGTGAGGGCCAAATGCCTCATGGTATTGCTAAAGCAAAAGAGTTTGGAGTAACACTCAGCTGACTGTTTATGCCAATCTCATTGTGTATTAGTACGGCGATTTATTGTGCCACGCATGTGCCTTATGTACTCGTCTAAGAGGCAGTAGGCCTTGAACCACATATGCCAGATAAAACCAACTGTTTATGTTCCACTTTAACAGCCTTGGACGTATTATGTAATATATATTGCAGGGTAAAGTCACCGATATGACACCACTGAAGGAAGCGGACTCCGGTGACCTAGGCAGATAGGAAGTAGTTGCAGGTATCAGAATCTGTAAGAGGTGTTAGAAGGGCGGTGAGATGAGAAACATGCTGGAGAACAGCCGAGCATGGAGGAATTAGGGATACCTTAGCCAGGACTCCAATTAGCCGCGCGACTGTGTAAGAGCTGTGACCAGGAGTGAACTGCTTAATCATTGCAAACGATGAGAGAACAAGACTGGTCGGATTAGTCAGTACGCAGACTAGTGACTTAGGAGGTAGAAGGATGCCCATACAACTCATTTTAGTACATAAAGCAACAATCTTGAAAGGTAGAGGTTGCCAGTAAGAACGTTTTCGCTGTAAGAAAGGTTCATCGGCGAAAATAGGATCGCAAGTGTACTCTCAATGTGAGCTAACCCATGTAAGCTCTCCAACATGGGCTCAAGTGTACCAGTTCGATTTATTACAATAATGCAATTGGTATACATATTTTGGGTAAACGTATAGGGATTGGTAAGAAATGAGATAATTATTATAATGATCTTGCCCTTGTTTACATAGTTTTTCGAATGTATATTTTAAGTCGAAGAGCATTTTGATGTGGGCGACCACATCCTTCAGTTTGCGGTTTCTGTTATGGTCATTTGAAACGTTATTACTGTGAAACTGTTCAAACGCCACCCACCGGCAATCTTCACACTGCTTTTTTTGCTAAAGATACTTGTCTCAGACAATAATAACAAAGGCGTACCGTCATCAATTTCAAACAACGTTTACCTTTATTTTCATTCGTGTTTCCACTTCTTGTTCTTTTTTCTTGCCAAGCATTTCAATTCTTGCATTTTATTGTTTCCTTAACCTTCTGGAATTCTCGCGTGTATTTCTTATCCTCACTCTTTTACATCACAAGCAGACAAAAGTTCCAATTTCAGCCTTATTAATAACATGAAACTTTATCAGCGGATTAAGTTATTAGTCCAACGGAAGGGTTTTGTTTGTGTGCCACATCTGTTCGTCGATAATGATAGTTTGGTTGATTGATTGATTGACTCAGTGAGTGAGTGAGTGAGTGAGTGAGTGAGTGAGTGAGTGAGTGAGTGTGTGTGTGTGTGTGTGTGTGTGTGATTGATTGATTGATTGATTTAGAAAGTGAGTGAGAGAGAGTGACTGAGTGAGTGAGTGACTGGCTGACCGATTGCCTGATTGTCGAGGAATGCTATGTTCGCAAAATATGTTGTTCTTGTGTCAAGTGTTGGGACCCATTGAACAGCATATGACTCATCTAAGCAGTACAACTTAGGCCACTCTTTTCGACGTGACTTCACTTGATCAAATCTCGCATGCATAATTAGTAACTCTCCTCACACTTTGTGTGACGTGTCTGGAGGTCCATGTGGAATCAAACACAAGGCATGTACCACTTGTCCATTGTGTTGTTTGTGGTGCATAAGCGTGTTGAATTTCTTGACTATGGTTGTTATTGATGTGACCCTTCTCCCACGGAAGTATTATTTGTTAACTCTTTAATTTTTAGAGTGCGTAGCAATTTTTGATTACTCCGGGCAAGAAGGTGATTTAAGTTTCTGTCAAGGAGATACGATTAGCATCACGAAAATGGATACAGAATGGTGGGAAGGATATTGCAATGGACATTATGGCTTATTTCCAGCAAATTATGTGCAAATGAAGGAACCAGAGGTTAGTAATTGTGTATATAATGAGAGAACATACGTTTTATGTTTTGAACCCTGAACCCTTTGAAGGCTATGTACGTCCGACAAAAATCTTCAGTGAGGACTTCTGATGGACCCAGACACTGTTTTGAGATTGACAATGATTTCGACAAGGCTGCATCCTGTCACGTCTTCTTCTCAGTATGTAATCTAAAATAGTCAAGTTAGACGGTTTCAAGGAAACGTGGATGTTGGGGTTTGGAAAGTAACAAATCTCAGATAAGCCCCTGATGTTGTATTGGTTGCAGAACCGCAACAACTGGTTGATAAAGTCAAGACCGGAGGTGAAAGAAAAGGCCTATTCCTAAATGCAAAGAAAAACAAGGTGATGGAAAGACAAAAAAATCTCCCGTACTTTCTCTCTTGGGTGATATGGTTCTGAATGTTGGGTGCTAAAAAATCCCGAAAAAAGAATAGACAGCTTTGAACCCTGGTGCTACTGGCGAGTACTGCGAATCAGTTGGACAAAAAAAGAAACCAACGGAGAATTGCTGCAAAAATTGCTTTTGCGAGAACAGACTATTAGCTACACTAAACTCTAGAAAGCTGTCAGTCATCGGGCATATTTTACGAAGTGATGGACTGGACAAGACGTTACTCCTCTGAATGGTTTATGTTCAACGAGGAAGAGGCAAACCCAAAACCAGCTTCTGCGACAACATCAAAGAAATAAGCGAGATGTCCATGACCGACATGGCAAAACTGGCCCAGAACAGGAACAAGTGATGTGCTGTATGGAAGGGGGCCACGGTTGCTCGGATACAAGCAATCCTTGATAATGATCCAATGACATTAGATCTTCACGTGTATTTATCAACGTAATGCATTTTTCCTGCATTTGAAGTAGGGTTTTGCGAAGGCAATGGGTCTGTTATTCTTTATATCGATATTTACTGGCGTTAACCGACGCCCTGGTTTACTTGATATATACGCAGACATCTTAAAAAGGCGTTGTAGAAGTACGTTTTACAGTTTGAGGTTTAGAGTAAAGAGTGCTTTTCTGTGGACTTTGATAAGATTCGTTTTGCGCTTAGTACAATCAATAGTAACCACGACTTCACATATTTACATTCTCCACCATAAAAATTAATGATTTTCGTATCATTTTTTCTCTCTAGACTGTGAAAAAGAAACCTGAAGTGGCGACTGTTATTTCTCCTTTTTCTGCGTCTGGTTCAACGGAAATATCGTTAAACACTGGTAACCTCATCCATGTTATTCGTAAAAATCCCAGTGGTTGGTGGCAAGGTGAATTGCAGGTACATGTGGTCAATAAAACAAGAGTTGTTTATTAAGGCAGTAAAATGTCTTGCAGTTGTCATGGTGTTACACAGTTTATTTGTTCTAAGTGAGTTATGCATGACTTATCGCGTTTACCTGTATTCTTGCATGACTGAGAGATAAACTTTCCAATTTTCACCCACGTTTGGCTTTCTTTCTTCATGCCCTTGTTTATCCGTCCGCTCCGTTTGTCTCGTGACTAGGTAAATGACGTCATTGAAATGTAAGAGTACGTGTAAATTGCAAAGGAACTGCAATTTTCCTGTTATTTTGTTTAGCTGACAGAGTTTTTTTTCAGAACATGATATTCAGTTGATATGTTTGCTTGCAATTTTAACAAAAAAAGTGTTGCAACCCTTAAGTTCTTGCTAAACTTGGCAATGTATTCCCAATATTTAAAGGCAAGGTCAATTTTAGACGACAAAATCTATCAATATAGTACAATAGTCCGACGATTTGTGTTGGCTACGAGAGAACATTTAAAGCCGTTAGTGATAAATTTTTTAGAGTACGATAGAGCTGCCAGAATTTTATTTTAATTAACGTTCAATATGATATACTCATTGAGTGTAATGCCCTAGACACCTGCTTTTCACACCATGTGGTCTTGCTAAATTTATACTCGACCACAGTCGCCATGCCCTTCATGTTACAAGATAGGTGATCTATTTCTCTCTTAGTTTAAGTCCTGTATTTTGTGTTTTACTAGTATTTCCCAAGTCGTTTTGTAGAATTCATCCTCGTTCTAATTCATGTAACATCCTAGGCCAAAGGAAAGAAACGACAAATTGGATGGTTCCCTGCCAGCCATGTAAAACTATTGGGACAGGGTAAGCCACAGCAGAAGGAACAACCAATTGCGCCTCCTGCTATCGAAGTTACGCACGACCAGGATGATGTGTATGCTGTGCCCCAGAGTCAGATTAAATCACAAACAGGTCAGTATCATCGCAGTCTTTGAAATTTTGTTTTGAAAATTTGAAACAAACACGAAGGATTTCATACCCTTATTGGTGTTTCCTATTTCTTGCATACAAGTTGACTGAAGATGCTTTGGTGTTTTTTATTCAAAAATTACATTATTAGATTAGTAACACTAAACCAGACCTGGTGTGGTGATATGGAGCCTTGTTATGACTGCGACGGTGAATTAATAGCATTCATATTTATTTATACCCCTGCAGTGAGCTATTGATTATTGACATGAATGCTCTGCTCAAGAGATGTCCAAGAGCGAAATTTGTGCGAATTGCCAAGGATTTGTGATTCTACTAGTTTGTTCTAGTACTGTTTACAGATGCAAGCGGCGCCACAGTTTTAAAAAATCCTGTCCATTTTTACTTATCAATATGCATTTCTTGGCAATTTTGCATGGGACCTGCCGTAGCCTAGTAAAAAAGGTGACCCTTTCGCAAACTGCTGCGAGTTCGAATCCTCGTCACTTCAAGATAAAGACTATCGTGCGAGAAAAGGTAACGGGAGCACGCTCGTGAAAAGCTCGTTTCATTCCCTGAGCAAGCTTGGCAATTAACTGCGCTCGATAAGAAACGTGCTACAAACAGGGTTCTGCCCAGGATTGTAGCATTCCTGGGTCGAAATCGTTTTGAAGCTATGCCTCCCGAGAGGGGAAAGGGGGTTTTGGGGGCATACTGAGCCCTCCAATGACGTTTGGAGCAAAGTCCCGGGCTTTTTTAATTTTTTCTGATTTAGAGCTAAAGATGTCTTCCAATCCGCCCGCAATTCTGTAAAAATAAAAGTGAAGGCAACCCGAAAGTTATATGTAGACTGACAACTACGATATTTATATAGATTAAACTGAAAAAATTTGCTTCCAGGCTGCAAATGTGAGTGCTGGTTGGCGGCGCGAGCAGAGCCCTTTAATAAAATAGTATTGCCCTTAGTATCGTCTGGCCAGGGTCTTTCAGCAGCCTTGAAAGCACGACAGTTTATTTACGAGTTCGTATTTAAACATTGCTTACAGTATTCTTTCGATGTTGGTTTGTCGGCTGTGAATTCTTAAGCTGAAGGACGAAGCATTAATTAACTGAAGTATGATCACCTTTTTAATTTCATTTCAATATTATTATTTTCACAGAAATTTCTGATCAAGTTTTGGCAATTTACTCATACACTGCCCAAAATGAGGATGAGTTAACATTTTACAAAGGAAGCGTATTAAGCGTGATTAACAAAGAGGGTGAATGGTGGAAGGGGGAGTTCAATGGCCAAATTGGAATGTTCCCAAGTAATTATGTGCAGCTTTTGAGTGACCTTCCGGACACTACTGCTCAATGTAAGTAACTGTTACCTTCTTACATTCCACAGGCACATAGTGTATGAGTAGGCGCCCACTCTATATTCATCAAGATTTTTCCTATATCAAGATGATCAGTTAAGTACAACACTGATTATTTTGCTCAAGTCTGCAAGATTCATTGTAAAGATTGTTTATGGCTAAGCTGTATTCGCCATAATATTCGGAACCATTAGTTTTTTAGATTTAAGAAGCTACCATTCTGTCCTGGCTTATTTGTTGATGCGTTTATCCCATCGTGATGGTCGTGTGGAGATTCTTAGCTTGTTTACTAATTTGACGCTTCCAACTGGTAATTTATGCAACTCGTGCCTACTGCTACGCGAAAGTGAGGCTGTAACCAAATCCACACATATTTTGATGGGTTGTTGGCTTAACTACTGAATTTGTAACTGGAAGTTTAAAAAATAGAATACAATTCAACTTTCGTATGAGTGTGCGATGGCAACTCTTATAGTAGACGTAATAGAAATGGAAGAAGTGGAATTTTGCATCCCTAGGTCTCTTTAAATATAAGGCCATGTCATAGACTTAATTACGCGATGCGATCCAACTAGCCCTAATTGTAATTGGACTTTGCGCGTATTCATGATATTGGAGTGGTTTATTTAACTTTTCTTGTTTTTGAGTACTTAGTTGTTGTTGAAAGCCGAGTTGTCCAGTGGACAAAGTGTGCACATCCGTAATCAAGCTTATTTGCGTATTGTGAGTTCGAATCCTGTTTAGGAAGAGAAAAGGTCGGCTTTTAGCGACAAGGTAGGTCAGATTGTCATCATCCACCATCTTAACCTACGGCATTTAAACCACTGTTGTTTCAGTGCACGTCCTAAGCGTCCGAATGAAAGACCATGTCGTTCTTAATGAAGAAAAGTAGAATCAAGGGTATTTTGTCGTTCTTAGAAGTAAATTACAGTTAGCCTTATAGAGAGTATTTTTTTTGATCTGAAAGAGATGCCTTCAAAATATAACCTCACAGCATTTTGTTGTAAAATTGTTTTACGTAACAAATCTACTGCTGTAATGTTGGTATAGGACAGGCCGTAAGCTTTCATCGTCAACTTGCTGGGTTGCCCAGACTTATAGGCCATGGAGTAATGAGGGTTACCGCTTGGTTGTATATACTGAAAATTAGAGGAGCTAAAACTAGGCATGTATCAGTGGCAGTAGTACACAACTCCTGTCCTGTGAATGTATGCACTAAACATTGTCAGAGACCCTAGTTTTCTTAACCCGTAAAATGGGCAGTCTGAATACATTAGAGTAACTCATGATAACATTATGATTTTTTTGTCTAATGGTGGTTTTTTTATTCAGCGAGGACGTCAAGAGTTTTAACGCAGTAACCAACTAAGTAAGGATTGCTTAATATTTCATGATTAAGAATGCACTATGAAAATGATACAAGTTAATAAAAACGCAGTAGAGTGTATTGTCCTAAATGAACGACAATCAGATTATGTTATATAACAAAATCACATCACTTATACATTTGATACCAAAACGTTTTCACTGAATATTGGATTAAAAGTAAACGATAAACTGGCATTGAGGTCCTGTTAAAGTCGTCATCGTGTTAAAATTGCCATTAAGTGCCATTTTGGAGAACAAAGTAACCTTTTAACTAAGAACATGTTAGTAATGTTAATCAATTAGGCAATCTGTATTAATGACTATGGTGTCTTTTTTTTGTTCGACTATTGCATTCAGTGAAGTTTCTGTATTTGCAAATCTCGTTTCATGGGTAATTAGCTTATTGTTTTGGTACTAGTAGTACTACATTTCAGTCTTGCGTTGTACTACGTCGTTTCTTTCTGATGTTTATTAAAAAATTTATTATAAGTACGTAAAGCAACCTTTAAATTTCATTATACAGCATAGTTAAACAATTTCTGTATACGATTATGACTATACTACTAGCTACTAGCAATTTTTTCAGTATTGATACACATGGATTAATCAGTTATTTAGAATAATAATAATAATTATTATTATTACCAAGGCATAAACAATTAAATTAAGAGTTGCATTTACTAAAGCCGGTGACTGTTTTGCTGTATTAGCCAAAATTCTTTTGTTGTTGTTGCTGCTGGTGGCGGTACTGATGTTGCTGTTGTTGCTGTTGTTGTTGCTGTTGTTGTTGCATTTGATTTGTTTCTCGGGCACGATCGACACCACTTTCGTTTATAAGGCTACATCTTGTTTATCGATGGATTTCCCTCTGTGTAATATATTCTTAACTATACTATATTATCCACCCGGCATATCAATGGCATGATTATTTATCAGTTTTACTTTGCAATATCACCATGGAAGCTTCGTTCCCAAGGTACAGTTTTTCCAGGGGTTTGGCAAAAATTCACTCACAGGTAGATTTGAACCAAGGTACTCTGGTATGATAATTTAGCAAATGTGTGACTACTGCCTTACGTTGCTTGATCGTTTAACATGTTACTGGATACTTTCATCTTTTGAGCTCTTCACACTTGTTTATTACTAAGTAGATTTGTAATTGTGATTTCTTAGAACAGTTATGGATTTTATAGTTTTGAAATATGATATTTAAGTTGGAGTTAATTTCGCTAATAAAAGTGTTGTTTCTGAGGCAAATTAGGCATTCTGAGATTGATCTAACATGGAATTTGACAGTTTGTAGAAAGTGGTCCGTTCCAGTGCGTGGCTCGCGAGCTAACTATTTTGAGGGAGGTTCATATGAGCATAGCCACAGCGTTGATAGCCCTTGTGTACGTTATGTAAATATGTACTTGTTGTGTATTGCACATTTGGTAGGGTGGATTTTTGCATTAGAGGTGTACTTCGTTAGCAATTTCTCGATCAGGATTTTTATGTCACTACATTTATAGCCCATTCCTGTTCTTGTGTTGTTGTTGTTGTTGTTGTTCTGTGTTTGATTTTCTGAACGTTTTTCTTGGATAGTTTGGTGTAATATGCTTTCTCTTTCGTGTGATTCTTTTTTCAATTATGTTTGTTTTATTTATCGTATCTAAACTGATGCACCTAATGGGCTCGACATGGCAAACTTGTGATCCATGCCTTACGTTTAACTGTTTAACTTCTCTGTGAGTTATATAAATTGTGGACTGAAATTTTGTCGAAGGCATCTTTTCGTATCATATAGTACAAACTATTTCGCATTCTAGTGCTTCGGGGCTAGTGTATAACGTATATTAGCATGTTAAGTTGTGAGCGTACTCCACTTTTGGAGAAAAAGACAAGATTCATCCATGCTCTCTCTCCGTAGAAGCAGGTGGTAGTCATACGATAGAGGTTTTATAATATCTCTAGTTTAGTGCATTGTTAGTGTTGCGTTTTTTAGACATGATAAAGTTTCATTTTTCGCATGTGTATGATTTGTTATTGTTAGTCGTTATGTCGAGTATCGATAGATGAATTGGTAGCTTGGGTGAAAAGTTTAATACATTGTAAGTTGAAATTAAGTCAGGCCTAGGAAGTTTAGTTTGTCGACTGCTCATTTTCAGGCATCTGTGTTCAAGCTGGTTGCATATTAGCTGGTTGTGATTTCGTATTAGTGCAGCATCTAAGTTAATTGACAGTGGATGTTTAAATTCCATCCAAAAGTTGCAGTAAAGAGACTGTGTAAACCAAGGATAGACTTTTCACCAGTGTTACCTCATTAAAGCGAGACCCTACTAGGGTGCCTATCTCTTACCGTGTTTCCGCTTTTCTGTGATAGGAGAGCATGTAGTTGTCGAAGGTCCGATTGTGTTATTGCAAAAGTATAAAAATTTGAGTGTTTCATCATGGATTTGAAATTCATAAGAGCGTGATACGCCTTGTGATACGTCATATGTAAAGGCAAATAAATAGTTTGAGCATTTTGTGATCGGCAAGGCAAGCAACATCGTAATGTCAGTAGGTATATATATACATCGTGCACCACTTAAACGTTTCCTCTCGTGCATTTGCAAGATTCTTGTAGCAGTATCTATAGTTTGTTATCAATGTAGTTATTTCTACGATATGATATAGGCCCTAGCAGAAGTCCATAGGTGTAAGACTAGTTAATTTGAATCTGATATCTTTTCTATTATTTGTGTTAAAATTTGTATTTATTTCGTGTCGACCATGGCTGATTTATTTTGTGCGATGAACTGTTTGGGTTGATTTCCTTATGTTATTATAACGGGTTAAAGTGATGGGATATGCTTCTGTAGTTTCTTGTATCTGGTATTCTAACGGGTGTCGCCGTGCCAAGGGGGATATTGTTAGCAGAAGAAAGTATTCATGACTCTTGAGGATAAATGGTTGACGTTGTTGTAAAGAAACAAAACCCAAAGCTTATTGTTTACAAATGTGAATTTTAGCCCCCACCTCCCTCCCCCTTATAAAGTTTAATGCCTTGGAAAAACTTGGAGCGTTGTATCATTGCTAAACAACAGTCTCTTCCCTCGGCACTGAAATCAAACACGTTTTAAGACCCCACTTACCCTCAACCAACGTCTCTCATACGTAACCACCCCCACTACTGCTACTCGATCTAATAGATTTCACACTTAAAATCCGGGATACGAGGTGGCCATCATTCATTCCTCTGGTTGTACATGGACCTAGACGTAACCAGAGAGCGTAAGCCTATGCCAAACCAATAGCGTTAGGTAGGATTTTCTGAATATTTAAAAGAGCTGTATTAATAGGCGTCATGGTAATGGGGCTTTCCCACAAAGATTTCCTCGCTAGTTGTGGTTTTAGGAAGATATTATTACTTAAAATCGTAAAGTGATCGAGAATCCAGGATTTGATTAAGATCATCACAAAAAATCGATTCGTGCAAGGCAGAATAGCAGCATGCCATAAAGACTTCGTACTTTCATATGTTCATAACTTTATGTTATATTACTAACCAACAAATATTGCTCACGATTTTCCAGGTTTTTACCATAAAAAGATTGTTTTAAACATTATCTTCTGAATGGAGGTAATTAGAGGATGGCTTTGTGTACAGAACATCCGAAAACCAGAAACTGAATATTTGTAGTGTAGCTAGTGGCACACAGGTGGCCGGTGTGTCTGTCCGCATATTTTTTCCCAAACGAGGACACTATTTCATTACAATTATTCGCTGTGATGTATTAATGCCGTAAAATCGGATTGATTTTGATGAAGTATTGATAGACACAGGTGATATTTGATAAAGTTCATATAACCGAACAATATTATCATTTTATTTTATTTTTGATTATGGGTGAGGGTCGTCTGCATTGGGACAATTTTCTACAAATTTATAATTTTTGTGTTTGTTGCAAAAAGTAGCCGTTGTTTTCCCTTCCGTATTTAGCCGAACGAGATACAAAGTTTATTCTTACTAGATTCATCTCTTGTGGGTCATGTTGTCACTAACACTTGAAATCATTTTTTGTTGTTTTGTTTGTTATTAACTTTGTCAAGCGCCAAAGCCTTGGTAATATTTCCATGTTTTTTTAGTTGGCAGTTGTATATACGTCAAGTGCGTCCTGAATGTAGGGTCGAATTAGTACCTTGAAAGAAGTGTATTCTTGTCTTAGCCTGAGTCGTTTTCGCCTTAGTGGAATAATAGACATTTGATGACTTGTTAAGGAACGGTACTCGCCATGGTCAGTAATATTATCAAGTAAGTGATTGATTGTCAACGCAAGCGGATTTTATGTGGCTAGTTGATAGGGGGTAATTCTATTCTTTACTTAAAAATTGTCAGTATTATTTCAAGTATGCAGTTGTAAAGGATGAAAGGACATTTTGCGGTATAACATCTGTAGAAAGTTTGAGTAGTTATTCTAAAATTGCTCAGTGTGATTTGTTATGGTTGAGAAGTCAATAGAATAATGTGTGTGAACGCAGATCAAGACTCGATATTTAAGCAATATACAGAAGCTCTCCATAACGGGTTGATAGGACTCGATTTAGGTGTATGTTTTTTGGTTATTTGGAGATCAGTGTGTGTCGATGCTTTGCTTACCCTACCCAGGTTTGTTGAAGTCATGCGCCGTCCATATTTCGAAATTATTTGGTAGTAATAGAATATTCAGGAAGATAAACTACTGCATAGGCCGAATTCTTTAAGCGCCATTGGAATGTTTTAAAAGTTTTAGGGAAATATCGGCCTAATACGTTATGTTTTGTTGGAGAAAAGAAAGGAGAGACATAAAATTGTATATTGCTTGAACATCATTTGTTACTTATTGCAAATTACAAATTAGAATACTTGTATTTCATGAACAGAAAAGATAATGCTGTTGAGAAATTATTTTGATATAATGCAAACCTGTATGTATTTTATCTACTCGAATTTTCGAAGATGAAAAGAAAACATCAAAAAAGAACAGAAATTTAACTGTTGTCTCTGCCTTTCCAGTCTCCATCAAAGCAGAATATAAACAGTTTCTAAATGTTTTGCTCGCATTGCTGGCGCCCTGGCATATTGGAGTAATACGCTCTGAATGTAATCGAGTAACATACTGATAATACATAAAGCACTTGATGAGAGCTAGACCTGTCATGACAACCATAATATATCGATGTTTCACTACATGGCAAACGCAGAGGACAGGATTTGCAACTGATAGGCTCTCAGTTTGCATGCTGACCGGATGTAATTGATACTCGTTCGTCATAATAAGCATGTGAGTGGGGAGTACAGTTTGGCCCCTGTCTACCTCTCTCCCCCTCCTTAGCTTTATTCATGATTGTATTTGTTACATTTGCCGATATTTACTGAGTTGCAAAGTTGTACACACTTCGAATGGTGACGTGGGCAATTACCGTGATTTTCGGATTTACATTATCACTGCAGTGTTAGAGATTTGGTTTACGGTTTCATTCGTCTGTGGGTCATTGGGAAACCAACTGAACAAAGAGTTTCAGTTGCTACTGGGTCATTGGGAAACCAACTGAACAAAGGGTTTCAGTTGCTACATTGTAACCCACAGCCTGCTATTCGATTGTTAATGTATATCACTTCCCGCTGAGTAAAGCTATAAATAAATACGTTGTCAGCTTGAGTGTATATTGAGAGGTCTGTGCCGGGTATCTAGGTGGTGTTTTTTTATTCAGGCTAAAACCATACCTCTTGAAATGACTGATTGGCATTTTATACGAATAGCTAGCCAAGCATGAAAATCTAGAGATTAGTTGACATTTCTTGCCTACTTTGTAAAGTGGACATATCCAACACATACTGTTATGTGAGCGTGTTCTTTATAGGATGTGGAAAATGTTTCAACCATTGCACCTGTTTTAAGGATGACATGTACATGAAAATGCTTAGATACTTGTATTAATTCTCTGCACTAGTTGCAAGTTGTAAGGCTCGCAACTAATGCAGAGAGTGATGCACGCGTCAGTTTAATTTTTTAAGATGTCGGACTTAAGGAACCTCGCACGTAAACGTACCGTATCAACCACTGGTGTCGTTGCCCCTGTTAACACTGTCTTACGTCACCTAGCCACGTAGAACATTGTCTTTTGACAGTAAATACATCTTCAGTGAATTAAAGCAAGGAAAATGGTATCGTGTGTTGGGGCCCGAACCCCCCTTTACTGCCCCGTAGCTACTGCACTGCAGCACACATGTATCGTATCGATGGCGTACGTGATTACCCTCACCTACAGTGATTTTATACAAGTGACAGCATCAAGGCACACATCCTTATTAGGGGTGTCATACCAATAATCTGGATTATATCAATTAGCAAGTAGAACAATAATTAGCAAACTGTATAAATTAGATTGAGATTGGTTAATTACCATTAAGATTGTAAACCTGTGATTGTAGAGATATGGAATGAAGTAATATAAAACTCTAACATCACTCAGTTTGTCGTCGTTGCCTAGCGTCGCTATTCCGATAGAGGCACCGTTAGAAATAGCGGTCCTAATATCGTGTGAAAACCTTATTCACTTGCAAGTTAACGTCCGTGAGACACAAAGCGTGAATAAAGAATGTTCTTTTTTTAGGAGTAAGACCTCGTTAAGGGGATGTTTTCAAATGGACAGTATACTCATAGAGAACGCTCGATTTACGATTTCCGAGTAGCAAAAATATTTGTTCCATCTCAATTGCGGAACTTGAAAGTGCACCAACTGTAATTCGAACAATTGGTTGCTGCCTTTCACAGCATTCATCTGTTAAGGCCTGTTTCAGCTTGAGCGAATTTTTCATCGAATTCGCCAAGTGTCAGCTAAAATAAAAGATCCTTCCATCTTCTCTGTCATTCGTTCGCTTCTTGGCTCTGGGAAGGTGAACTCATTTCATCTCTAAGATTTCGCTTGCCAATTCACTGAAAGCCCGGATAGAACAAGCAAGACATTGCAATCGCTAACGAATTCGCTGAAAAGTTCTCTCAAGTTGAATCCGGCTTTTACGTCGTTACCATTGCAGCTGACAAAGGTCAGTTTAATGGCAAGTTAATTTTTAGGTGAATCAGAGAATTACTGTTTGGTCTTTATTTCGGATAGCACCGTATACCGAGTAGCAGTATACAAGGACATCGGCCCGTTATTGCCGAATGCCATAGTGTACAATGATTTTAATACTTGACATGGAACAATATCAGTAGGCTTTTTTGTTCAGCGCTTGCAATTGACCTGACAGGCCTTCACGCAAATCACAATGCATGGTATATTACCGCTGGATCAAAGTTTTAACGACATTTCGCCCAACATAAGCTGAAATATGTGGTCTGTAAACATACAGATATTTCAAAGGTTTCTAAGGCTTTCCGACAGTCTTGAAGTTTGTATAGATGTGTCATTTTAAAACATATCACAACATTCGCAATGTGCAGTATTTTTACGGCAAAGGCAACCCAGGCAAGAACTTGTACCATTAACGACAATAGTCTAATGAGTTTGTCAGTCGGCAATTGTCTGGACAGATAAAATGAGGAGACAGACTTAATGCCTTGATAGTAATCTGTTTACGACAAAGCCTAATATAGGGAAGTAGCTTACGGTAAAAATACTTCCATGTTATGAATTGGAGCTTGGTCATAGTCGCTTGAAAGGCCGAGGTTGAAAATATCAACGTGAAAACTCAAAAATTCATTTTTGTTAGTTGATAGGTAGGTTGTCGGTAACATACTAAGCCGTGATTATGTAGTAAGTCACCTATAAGATGCAACTTATTGTGTGTGTAATAGAGAGTATGTGTAATAATAACCCGTAAATCTACAAGCGGTAAGCAAAAGACAGAAATCAATATTACGCCATGAGTTGTTATACGATGCTAGATGTACTTGACTTTGTTTAGTTCATTGTGGAAATTGATTTTCGAAATTCCAATTTTATATAAAATTAGGTCTTCCAAAAGAGGCCAACCTTTATTCTCGTAAATCTAGTTGCGGTGACTGTCAAATGACTGTGAAAAACGAAATTACCCACACGAAGGCTGTTACCTCTATAACAGCTTAATGCATGTACACGGTAACTAGAAAGGTGTCGGTTTAAGTCCCAGTAAAGTCTGTACTTTTTAACTTTCCGTTTGCAATTGACTATAGAGTCTTGAAGATTTGCGACATGGCGGTAAAAACATACATAGTGCCATTTTTAAGTTTTGTACCACAAAAGGCTGTTCGTGATTATAAACTTTCAGTACATTGTGATTGATAGCTTCCAGGCGAATACGAAGTTTCCAGTCCATGCCCTTGTCAATTCAGTGTTCTTTTGTACTTTCCTTTCAATAATTGGCTTGTCGATTGATAGTTAAGTTTCTGGAACATCTGTAAAATAATCAATACGGTTGGGGTTGGAGTCTTACTTGGTCCAGCCCTGTGTACTTTTCTGCATTTTGTTCATTGTCTAAATCTTCTTGAGTGAATTGGAATAATTGTATTGAGGAGAAGGAACTTCACTATTAACCTTCGACAAATGACAATAAAAGGCACTGCTGCTGTTCTCTGACTTTGTATGGTGTGTGCAAATGAAACAAGTCGTGGATTAATTAAGGTTCTAACGTCATATTGAACTCAATGTACTTTCTTCTCTTTCAGAAATAATTTTGGTCTCGTTGTGGTACGACATAACTGTTCAGTTAGTTTAAGATACTTAAAGAATTGTGGTGTCCGCTAAAACAAGTTAATTATTTATTTTCCAATCTTGCATAAGATTAAGTGTTCGAAACCACAGTAATTTTGCCAAGTTAGATAACATTAATAATTGACAGGTTTTATCTGATAAAAACACCTTTAGAAGGGATACTAGTCGGTACATAGGAACAGCCTGGAATCAAATTTTCAATGTTAAGCATTCTACAGACGCTTATTTTGAAAAATAATATACCTAGTTCAGCCAAAGATAGAGAAAAAGGAATTGCAATGCTCCTCATTTAATGTCGGCATACGGTGATTATTTTAATCATGTCAACACGAGTCGTTCGGTAGACGTATGTTGCCTGTCGTCTTGTTTTGAAGTCCGGCTGTACTTTTTGTAGCGGTCTTCGTTACTATCAAGACTACATTTGCTTCTGTTTAGAGCAACAGGTGACTGTGGAGAATGTACCCCCTTCTTGCAATGACTTAAAAACTCTTAAATGCAACGACTAATGTGTGTCTTACACCATCCAACTTTAAGAATTTCTAAAATTTGTAAATGCTTGACTTCAAGTATAGAAAGGAACAGAATGTTTGGAATCTGGAAATGTATACTTGGATTCTTTAAGTGTGCTGGTTGAAATGATTTGCGTTGCTATGAAGATTACACCCACGTTGAATCAGCAGTGACCTCGACTATCGGTAAGAGTGAGCCTAGTCTAGTAGTAAGTGATTTTATTATGAAATATTTGTAATAATCGGTATGTATATATTGCGTGAGCTTGAGATTGCGGTCAAGAATCCGCTCTTTTATGTTTATTGTGTAATTTTTTTTGCTCGCCTCGTGTGATTCGGCATTGAATGGAAATGATTGGACGAGAGATGCATTTTAGAAAAGATATCTGTCAATCGTTATGATTTTTGTTGTTAAAATGTTGAACTTGGCATTTTATTGCCTCGTCAGAAAGCATCGCCGTGCCTTTAGAATAATAATTTGTGACATTCGGTTTATTTCTTCTGGCAGTTACCTTCTATCTTTGAGCGTACACTGCAAAGGCTGTTGTTAGGATCATTTCGTGAGACCAAACTACAATTTGTGCGCTCGCTTGATGTTTTCATCGTTTCTGTTACTGTCATAATATGACAGTTGTTCACAATTTCTCTACTGTTTTCTTTTGCTATTAGCATGATTTCAAAAACTGTAAAAAGTTTTTTCCTCGATAGTATTATCACTTCCACAACCATAATTTATAACTGTCATTGAGTATTGTTTTTACAGTTTTTATTTAACTCATTTTTGTTCCCGCTGACGTTGTGCAAGAGTGTTTGGATAAAATTACTTTTTGGCAGGCACTGTTTAGTAGACTGTCCTTAAATTACACCTTTATTGTGCAAATTTTTTCTGTTACTGCATTTGGCATCACGGTCGCTGTTTCCTAGTTTTGTAATTACTTTGCTGTGAGCTTTGTCTCATTCTCATGCTGTAACTATGGTTGGTTACGGTAGTGAACGGTGAAGTCTATGAGCCAGTATCAAGTTGAGTATCCTCGTTGTAACACTTTTGCTAAAGCCTCTTCCTGGATTGACCTCACATTGATTGCAATATGGTCATAGAGGTGTCTTTCCTGATGTCACAGTTTCGTACGAATTTTGAACACGGAGTGATTGGTAGCTATTTATGTTTGCCTTAGTTGAGCTGATGCAATTAATGGCACATAAAAAGTCCATGGAGTGTAAATTTTGAACGATATAAGAGTCTACAAAATTCGTAAGCACCGATATGTTTGCCTCCTTTACAATATTAACAAGTCAGTTGAAAGTCAATGTTGGCGATCTCTGATAACACGAAAACGAGGCAGAAATCAATTTGGCCAGGCTCCCAGAGCCATCTGAAACAGTGTTGTAACTATCTTTTTTAACTTACTGTATTTTGTTCTACATTTTGCTATCACATTGTCATCTATTTGGCGTCATCTATGCAGTGTCGTCTATTTGGTGTCGTCTATGCGGTGTCATCTATTTGGTGTCATATATGCGCAGTCATCTATGCGGTGTCATCTATCCGTGAATTCACATTTGATCAACAGAATTTTCCTTTTGCTTCGCCGTTAACATTCCTTGAAGTCTAGGTTTCCCAGAGAGATTAGATTAGAGCGGTGAACAAATTCTTGGCTTGTTTTTGCTTTCTGACGCCACTGAGCTATGCATCATGTAATCAATGTTGTCAGGTACACAGAGAATTGTAAAAAAAAATTATCAGCCTAACTCCATGTTATTACTTTTGCTGAGCTATTATGACATAGCCCTTATATTTGTTTTATTTTCGCAAAAATCACAGAACTAATTTTCTTAAAAACTACCGGTGTTCCTCTTTCTTATTTCGGGACCGAATAAAAGATGATAAACAGAGAAAGTAAATTTTTATATCTACTGTCTGTCGTTGTAAAACATTCACATACCTCACCAAATTCTAGTCTTTTAACAGCCAACACTTCAATCTTTTGAAAGCCTTTGAGACTGGTGAGAGAACACTGAGTTTAATTTTGTTCTCTTTTGAGAATCCCTTAGTTTCGTTACTGACAGTCGGGGGGAGAGGGGGGGGTCGATTCATTCTTTGGGTTAGACTTAGTTTATTCTTATTTATGAGGCCTTTTAAGCGGGTTCTGCTATTTTTAAGTAGACCTGCTGACAGGTGTTTTGCTGTTTTTCCTGTCACTTTGTTGACGGTGTTGTTAAATCCGTGCAACTAATCTGGTGCAGTGTTTTATATTATGCATTAAAACGCAGCATATCCATGAGAACTATTTGCTTGATTGCTCTTTTGGAGGAGTGGTTTTTGCGTCAGGAGTCAGTGAGAGAAACTGACCTCTTGCGGATATTTTGCTTTTTAGTGGTTATCAGTATGTTATTGGGTTAGAAAAACTGATTGCAATACACTGGACACTGTGAGAATTTTCTTTATTAATTCATATCTTACGGTCTGTGTCATGTTTAATGGAGAAACCGGATAAATAATTGATTCTTTTAATATCTCTGGGGTGACACATCGTTTTGGTGCACTGCAACACGCGTTATTTGGAACAGCTGTAAACGTACATTGGCCGAAGCATATGATTAGTTTTTAGGGGATCTCCTATGATGCCGTACCTAAGGAGGACGTCGATTTTCCACCGTGTTGTTAGAATGGGTTGATATAGACGTCACCGTTTCACTAGGTACAAAAATGAGAGAGATAGAGACAGAGAGACAGACAGAGAGAGATAGACAGAGAGAGAGAGAAAGAGAGAAAGAGAGAGAAGAGAACGGAAAGCGATTAGCTGCGAGACACTGAAGCAAAATCGATGCAACCTAATACAACCTACTTTTACAGAATGTATGGAGGGTCACTTTTTATATAAAGTTTTCAAATCTTAGTTACAGGTTTTTGTCTGACATGGTCAGATTTGGTCAGATGGAACACGTGAGCGATTGTCGTTTAGTATTGATTAGTTGTAGGTTACAGAATACTTCTCCTGCAGGTAATGTAGGAAACCTTGCCATAGTAAAATGTGACTAGTATATGCTAGTAAATACGACTTGTGTTTACGATGATTCAGGACATGTGAGAATGGTGGAAAATCCCAATTAATTATACATTCGAAGTGTAATGTCTGATGGATTCAGTAGTAGCATCCATTAGCTTAAAACAAACGCCCCTGTTCTAGAGCCAAAAGTCGATGATTTCTTTCGGTTGTAGGTTTTTGATTTTGGCAAAGGAGCTTCGGCAGTGGAGCTAAAATATTCTAGTTCCTGAAAGAGATAATGAACTCATCGTTTGTGATTCAAGGAGGTAGCATGTCTCATCCGTTTGGAGTTGGCTTCAAAGGGATTGTTTTAAGCACGTTGCCAGACGGAAGTGAGGAGGGAGAGTTCTTGTGCTGTGTCGATCATATATGAAGCAAATGATATTAATGAAGACATTTGGGGGTCAAGTTTGAATCACAAGACACAGATAAAATCATCTCTTAAGTGTAATAACTTACGATATACCTTATTTGTAGGGTTTGGCTCTTTCGATAGTGCTGTTTTGGAATCAATGAATGAAACTGAAAGAAACAGACAGGTATGTTATTCTTAAGTCTGATGTTAGTCCTGGTATTAGAACTTGTGGATTGGTATTCTGACGTAATTCTCTTTAACGTATCAGTGTTTCTTGTGTTAAGTACACAGGTTATTTACGCCCGACTTATGGTTCTTAGCTCAAAGTATGGAAAGCGAAGATTGTATTAGGGCAATGTAAACTTGGTCTGAATTTTTATCACTTTAAGCTGATCGTGTCTGTGTTCCACACTTACCCTTTTACCCCGAAGAGTAGCGCATGCGTGAAGCGGATTTAGGCAATTTAAGATTTTTCAAAAGCTTAATTTTGCCTTTTAGCGGCGCATGAACTGCTATGCGATCTGAAGTGGGTATGTTTATGATTATGGGCACTATTTAGATTACACAGTCGGAAAAAAATGCACCAGGACTCGTGTTTTTCACGTGTCATTTTGATCAAACAACTACATAGCAGAACAGTAACATGCTACTCAACTATGATAAAGTTCTCCAATATCAGTACCACGTATAAATTGTTTCCGTCTTTCCTAAACAAAAGAATGGAATAGAAGTCCCTTTTATTTAATCTACAAAAGGACCTATAAGGAGAACTGCCAAAGTGCAACAGTGTGAGAAAAGAACTAGTCAAAAATAGAGGTAACCCTTTATCTATTGACTTTATCACTCTTTAAGCTACTGTATTTTTGGTGTTCATAAGAAATGATTGGTATGAAACGTTTTACTATTTCTAAATTTTGATAGCTATAACATCGTTTTGTGCTGTTATTAGGATAACGGCGCATGTGCTGCTAAATTGAGTACGCTGCAATGTGGGGTAATTTCTAATGGGGCAGTGTAACACTTGTTGTAAGGCAATTGACATACTGTCATAAAAAGTTATCCTCCACTGCAATGAACCCTTTACGATTTCACAGAAGCTCTGATAGTACAGCGCTTCCACGATTATCCGATCGTAATGCGTACAAATTTTTGATTACCGGACCGGAAAGTCGAAAATGACCGGATAATAAAATTGACCAATTTTTTGCAATAAATGCATTTCGAAACACTTTGCAAGTGAGATGTATCGCCAGAATTTTTTGAATGTAGAGGCATTGAAATAAGAATTGCATCAACAAAGTTCAAAAATTGTAAAACCAAGTCATGAACTAATATCACAGATCAGCATGCAGAAGCAAGAAACTTGTCTAGGGCCGGTTAATCGAATAGAAGTGCGAATTATAATAGTTTTTTTAAGATGTGATTCGACCGGTTAATCGAGGACTGGTTAATCGGGGAATGGATAATTGAGGACGCACTGTACCATGAAGATCATAAATTAAATTTGTGTTGTGTTACAAATTCGAGCTAGAACCTAGTGGAATGTCTGTGTAAGTGTAATCCATAGAACCTGGTTCGTCACCGTCGCCACCCAATAGTCATATTATAATTTGATGGCACTTTGGAGAACTGATCTCTTTGCGTAATAATGGCAAACAGAGACGTGAACAGGCTTCACAAGAACACACTAGTCTTGCATTATATTCCATAGTCTGATTCATCATTATCTTGCATAGCCTGAATCACCGTCATATTCCACTTGACATCAAATTTGATTTTGTCAGATACGTTTTAAATACAGCGACTTTTTGAAATTAGTTGAGCATCGTACAATTATTGACAGAACAAGAGAAAATGTTAAATCATTGGTTGTGTGATTACCTTTATAGAACTACATTTATGAATTGATTAATACGGAACAAAGATATATGGATGATCTTAGCTTAACGCTTGAGGTGAGTCGTGCAAATAGACTGCATTGATTACGACCCTATTGTTCAATATCTCCTGTACAATGTGGAATGTTTTCTTAGCTGCAAACCTTCGTTGTAATCCATATACACCATTGAGTACATCGGGTCCATTGTAAACAGAGTCACCAACTCATAATCACCATATTTTTCAAAGTAAGACTCAC
>JANTCA010054406.1:0-17517 GCA_024741275.1 Chironex yamaguchii
ATAGATAGATAGATAGATAGATAGACAGACAGACAGACAGACAGACAGACAGATAGATAGATAGATAGATAGATAGAAGGAAGGAAAGAAGGAAAGGAGGCTCACAGAAAGGTAAATAAACAGCTGTCCCTTACCATTCTCCATGGTATCACAAAATTCCTTGTACCTAACACGCCCATCTTCAGTCTTGTAGTAATCGACCAATTGCTGAATATCATTCCTTGAAAGGCTGGCTTGACTTCCACAGCAAAGAGAAAGACCACAGACAAACTACAATGGCGTAAAAAAAAATGAATTCAACAATTCAACTGCTAACGCTACTTGTATTTCGTCATCACAGTAGCATAGATAAGCAGATGGAAACTTAAACCATAATACATAAACCAAATGAAACAGGATAGTGAGAAAATATAAGGTAAGGTTTCACATATTTTCAGAATGAGAACTTTGTTTTAAGAGGCACACAACAAACCCCAGCTCATTTCAGCGTATTACCAATGAACAAAAATGCTAATGATAACGCATGCCAAACGCATGACTGGGCCTTGTGTATAACGCATGGAAGCTTTCTGACTAGGGGTCCAAGTTTTTCCCTAACTTCCGCTGACTTAAAGCGCACAGAAATTGGAACGGGAGTACTGAAGCTTTCTCGCAAAAGTCTCAAACTTGAGGACAACACAATCTTTAGAGATGGATTACATGATGACTTTTTACAATAAGGCTTGGACGTGGTTAGTCTATTCCTTTGTTTTATTTGTTATTAGACAACAAATGACAGACACTCCCAGCAAACGTAGCATCCTCTTCTTAAACAGGACATGCAATAGACTACCCACCTGATTCTCTGTAATAATTCCACTTCGAAGTTTATCGTGATCTTTGAAGAATTCAGTTGTTCGAATGCCATTTTTATGTACTGCTGTTCTTATTCTTTCAAAAATCTCTTGAAGAGTGGATGGTTGATTTGTCTACATAAAGAATTTAATAGTTTATTATGGTGACTGTGAAATTAATCAAAGCTGTAGTGACGTAATTGACAAATGATGACATCTTAAATTCACCTCTGAGAAACAACGTCCCGGTAGCTCAGTTGTCAGAGCATCTACCCGGAAAAAAGAATGTCGCGGGTTCGGCTCCCGCCCTAGACGCACGATTTACATCTACGTCACTACAAGGTTTTTAAATAATTGCACTTTCATGAACCAAGGCCCTTTTGGACGAGATGACGTAATTCAAGATTTTTAATGATAATCAACGACTGGTTAAATGACCATGAACATCTTCCTAGTTTTACTTACGCGTATTTCTTGATATTTAAGCATACAAAAATTAAAGATATTAATTAGCAAACTAAATTTTCACAAAGAAAAAATGTTAATAAGTTATCATGCTATCGTACAACAAACTCTCCTAATGTATTGTACCTTCCATAATGTTGCTCTCTCGTCGTCATCAACTTTTAAAGCAGCGTCCGTCTTATTTTCCATTTGATACTGCATCTTAATAATGTCCTCATGGAAAACAATGTAATTACAGAGATCCTGGCGATTGGGTTCATGATATTTCTTGGCAAGCAAGCGCATCTCGCTTTCCGTAAGATCAGGTGGACCAGGCAGACTCCGATAAAACTGAAAAAGTGTGAAAAAAAATAAACAATTTCATTTTCGACTTAAAGCTTTTTCGAAACACTTTAATTCTGCGGTCAGCATTTGTTTGGCACCTCAAAGTTTATCATGGTCTACAAAGATGACGTTTTATGATAACATGATTGACATGTCTGAATTTCGACTATTTTAGATAGGGTCTGCATCAATGAGCGGATCTTGACAAGTAACGCTTACTTTGGCTGCTCACGACAACATTCTGCTTTGATGGCTACAATAAGATCAAGATATATTCGATCCTAGCTCTAGCTATTAAGCTTGCCATTAAGATTACCATACTCCACCAAGTATCAGATGACTATATAGGTAACATCCTACACACTTACACCCTTACGAATCTCGAATTGTAATCATACATCCGTTAAATGCCTATCCCAGTCAAAGTAAATAAATATCACAGTTACGGGTTAATCTGTAAAGCAAGCAGAGTAAAACTGGAATGAAAAAGGCAGAACGTTACCGGGCTGAAAAGCAATTATTTCCAAATTCATGAGCCCAAATCAACGGGAACGCCTAGAGAACACCTTACGGCTAAAAAAATGGGGTCGACACGTTCTTTAATATATAGCATCGGCCCTTAAATAACCAACTATCGCAATTAACTCAGTGCCATCCAAATAAATAAAAAACCCAAGTCTTTCTCTTCACACGATGCCGCTACTTTCAAGGGATAAAACTCAATATTTGAGAAAGTACAAAATTTTCAATAGGGTCACTTGCCGGGGCCGGGACAGGTACGGGGCAATTCCCAAAAAACTCGAGAATAAATTAACGTAAAGACAGCTCATCTCTGTACATCACCAAAACATTTTTGCGCACTATGATAAAACGTGTTAGTTTCATACTCTCCTTTATAGCTTTTATTACTTGAAACAGCATAAGTAATAGAAGGGCATTATTACCTCATGAATTTAAACTTTGCGAATATCACTCCTCGTGAGCTGCTTTACACAAATATAAAATGATCCTGGTTCGATTGGGTTTGCAAGATGACGGAGTTTGTAAAGTTTGTAAGATCTCGCAGTATAACATACATTGGCATTTTGAACAGCGTTTTAGGCCACACGTTAAGCATACTGGGATTCAAAGCACATATCAATTGATGCGGATAATAGCTACCTTGTATTACCTTGCAAGATAATCTTAATGACAGCTAAAGCGAAAATCTGACACGGGTTGATCTGAAGTTGGGCATGAACGTGAATCTTGTTATTAACAACTGTCAGGGATAGTGAGAACAATAAAAGTCGCCTGAATCCGAGAATTTTTTCATTCTCACTTAACTAGATAGTTGTTCAGATGTATGCAAGATATATGTAACTGCAAGTTGATGCAATTACACTTTCCTTTTGTTTCTCAAAGATGCTATCTGGATAGGGACTAAAGAGCAAACGTTGATATGCTAAGACGTGCGCACGTCTCTCCAGCTGTTGTTCGGGCAACATTTAAATGCCTTTCCGTTGCTTTCCAAGAGACCATTGACACCACTGCCGGAGTTACTGTGACAAAGTAATACAGGGATATAGAAGCTTATCACGTCTTGAGTCGTACGTTTTTTCCGAGCTACGTGTCGAGAGATCCCTCTCCCAACGTCAGACTGAATGAAATAAGAAAGATGCACTCACCATTATCTCCAAATGATGTAAGAAATGAAAACGTTTTATATACTTGCATACATACAAACATTTTATATTTAAAATGGTTTCACCATGGTATATTTACCAAAACGAGGATACATTATCATAGCACTAATAGCATTATCATGTCTCATCAGAAAGGGAAGATTTAAAATCAGTTACATTACCTGACTCTCTGTGACCAGACCAATGTTATGCTTATCAAAGTCTTCATAACTAGTTTTAATGTTAATCCCGTGGTATTTATAGTAGGGAGCAATCCTCTTCAAAATATAGTCACATTTTGAGAGTGAGGCTGCACTGAGTGGTCTGCGATCGGATGTAGATCTGTTAAGAATATGTATTATTTAATGGTATGGACTTCAGAAAATGCAAAAGTGACATAAATTCAAAGTAATGGAATTGAAATTTCAGTAACCTATTGATGTTCCATAGAAATGAGTAGCAGTGCCTGCTTCGCTCACATTATGTCCACGATTAAGGGTTTTCTCGTAAAATGCCTCGTCATAGGGTGTATACTTACAAACAGACACAAAATCACACACAAATGAAGAATAAAGCTGAATAACTAGTTCTTTGTTCACATGTATGCTCGTTAAGGTGGGCATTTCTTTGGCAAAGATTATAGTCTGTAGAAAGTGTCTTTAAGTCATGCGCACTAAATCTCTTTTCATGCAGTATATCAGTATCAAACATGCCAGTCATCATCATATCATATCATCATACTTGTTTTAACGTCCGTTTTACATGCTCGCATGAGTTGGACAGTTTTATAAAATTGACTTCCAGGCCAGTCTATCTTTTGCCAGGTCTCTGGTCACACCTTTCTGCTTCAGGTCTGATTTGATTACTTCATCCCATGTTTTCCTTGGTCTTCCTTTCACAGCAGCACCTTCCAGCCTCATTGTTCTGCACTTTTTCACCCAATCAGCATCATCTTTCCTCTCCACCTGACCAAACCAGCAAAGTCTTCTTTTCTGCACGCACTCACTGACGCTATCCAACTTTAATAATTTCCTGAGATCACTGGAGCTTCCTTTGTCTTTGAGAGTTACATGGCACATCCACCTGATCATCCTCATGTCATTTCTTTCCATGCATCTCAGCTCTTCTGCTTTAACCGGCCAGGTTTCACTGCCATAAATCATAACACTCCGGACACATGCCTGGTAGACTCTGCTTATAGTGGGTAATGATAGAACTCGGTTGGTTAGCAGTGGCAGTGGCCACTATTAAGTGGCAAATATTAAGAAATTATTAATAGTATAAGTCAACTTACATTGAATCCACGCCTATCCTCTGCTCAATTGGCAAGACATCAAGAACATTAGGATCAAATGCTATTTAAAAAGAAGATAAGTAAAAGTACAGTACTTATTCAGCTTTCACACAGAACACTTCAGAGCTTCTGAAACACCACAAGTTTAAAAGCTCACAGTTTGTAGTACAAGGATGATTCACACAACAATTTAGTACTTTGCACCTAACATGAAAACTACTTTAGTTCTTAATGTATTTGATGTGCTGAGGTGAAACCCAATACATGGACCAGTGCTCCAAAAACTGGTCCATTCACGGTCCACCTAGTAATCTCAGAATACTCATTCCTTCTACTGGCCTGGTAAAATAAAGTGGGGAGAGGCAAAAATTTGAGGGGTCTTGGGGCTCTGCCTCCATTCAAAGTTTTGGAGCCATGCTCTCTGCATTGGCTCAGAATGCATATACTAAAATCATGCTTGCTATTAGCGATAAGGAACTTTGATAATCTTATTGCAGTTATTCTATAATACAGAGTGTTAAAGAAATTCCGAGACAATCAATTGCCAAATGTGTGTGTGTGTGGGGGGGGGGGGGTATTATTTAAACAAAGACCTTGCTTGTCTAGCAACAGGCAGAAGAATGTTAGAAACAGTTTTTCAAGGCACTTAAATGGCAAAGTATTGGAGCTACCTCACATCAAAAGGCATTCAAAGAAAATCTCTAAGTGTTACTCATGTAACATCACAAAGAGAAGAAGAAGTCAAGTAATGGCACCTTGGATACAAAATCTTTAGACAGCACATTTGCAAAGGTTTACCACAGATGCATTGAATACTGTTGGATTGGAAATACCAGCAAACAATAGAGCATACCTTGAAATCTAGACTAGACCCTGAAATCTTGTAAACTACAAAGAATCACTCCTACATAAGTACTCTATTTTGCTACATGGATTTTTCTTCTTTTACCTTAAAATCATATGCTTATTACCAATTCTATGAAGATTTTCCCTTTTCTGTTTATTATTATGCTTGTATTATGTAACAAGAGAGACTGAAGATTGTGTTAGCTTGATTTCTCAGCATAATGACATGAATTGGAGATTCCCTGTATGTAATCACAGGATATAACTTCTATTCTATCCACACAAAAAATGTCATTCATTGTTACCTGCATCAATGACTTCACAAAATTTTCTGTAATTCACCATCCCTGGCTGCTTTGGATTAGAGCCATATTTTGTAAGAAGTAGCATTTCCTCTTGTGGTGACAGAAGAATCCCATAGTGTTGATCTAAACATCGCTCAAATTGCAGTTCTGTAAATAAAAAACATTTTAGTTAAATAGTCAGGAAGTCTCAATCATAACTTTGCTTTCTGTTCTTTATACAAGACCACCATGCAAACTTCTATATGGAACCAATATAACTTTACCACCATTTTGAGAAAATTAATCCATCCATGTATTTGCCACTTTACAAGGTACTAGTCATGCATTGAACCTTTCTTTTCACATGTGAATTGTTTTCTTAGTCACACACAGCAATGTATTTGGCACCTAAAGTAACCATTGCCGAAATACAAATGGTAGTACTTACTTGTAATATAGCCTGTCCTCAGTCTATCAAAATCTTTCAAGTATTCGTCTGTTCTTGCACGCTTTGAATGTACTGCTTTTCTTATCTTATCTTCCACATTTTCAACAGTCTGGTTATGATAAGAGGGCAAGAGAATTTAAAGACAACATCAGCTATGAAACAATACCATTGATTGATTCAGTTTGAAAAATACAGGTGTTCATGTAAACTACACATGCAATTACATGTACATGCTTACACACATACTTGGGCAGATATTCTTCATATCTGGTACCTAAAGCACAGAACAAGCACAGGTCATACAAAGGAAAAAGCAAACATAGAACATATTGCTAATAGAACAAAATAAATAACGATGCTTGAAAGATTCTTGTTTTGCTTTCAATAACAAACATTGAAAATTGCCTTGAAAATTTGCTATAAGCATTATGCAAAAAACATACTTAAAAGCTTTTTTCATCTGACACACTTCAGAGTATGAAACATCAGAAAGGAAAGTATACTTGAACAATCTTTTTGTGGTACAAAACTTGAAAATTGCCTTGGAAATTTGCAACATTGCGCTAAAATCATACTTAAAAGCTTTTTTCGTCTGACACTCCTCAGAGTATGAAACATCAGAAAGGAAAGTATATGTAACACAGATTAAAAAAGCTATAGTTAAGTGTTTCTCTGCTGTAAATCCAAGAATTGTTTTCACGACTAGAAAGATCTTGCCATTTATTCACAAGGATTGTGTACCTACCACACATACTAAAACTAGCCAATCATAAACAAGAAAGGAAACAAAGAAAGAGAAACTGAAGAAACAAAGCATATTGGAAGAGTCTAAGCAAAAAATGAACTCTTTCTGCCTACAGAGTACTGGATTTCTTATTTTGATGTAGACAGACTCCAATACACTTAGCTGAAAGGACAATCTAGCTGTGCCAATTATCCAAACATATTTGTCCTTATACAATTTGGTACATTCTGAATGTTCTTGTAAATGTTGGCTTATGGCAGAATTGCATGTTTTGGCAGTCATTTTCGCTTTGCAAGTGCAAGATGGCTGTTGTCTAGAAGGGACTGATGCTTGGTGCACAGTGGCTGGAACAAGTTGTTTGACCCTGTCACCCAATCTCAGAAAAGAACAACCTACATACCGAGCTTGACATCAGCACAAAAATTCATACACTACTAAGCTTTTTTTGTGTGGCAATTACACAATCCTTGTGGATCTTCCTAGTCATGAATTGTGGTATTGATTGTAGAGAAAGACTTAACTACAGCTTTTTAGTCTGTTTCCAAACGGATAGAAACATTGCAAAGCCAAGGACATTTTAAGTATATAAGATATTTTTCAGGACACTTACAATAATGCTTTGTTTCTTCATTTTCTCTTTGTTTTTTCCTTTCTTCTATATAAATTGGCTAGTTTTGATACATATTTCATATAAAAAAGTTTGCTATATATTCACACTTTACTTTCTGATGATTCATACTCTGAAGAGTACCAGAAGAAAAGCTTATATTTAGATTCCCACCTACAGGAGGGCATAATTAATACAATTTGTAAAATAAATGTAGTGAAAAATTGTGATAATAATAACCATCATCATTATTATCATAATCATAATTATAATCATGACAACGATAACATTGATGATTATATATGTACCATAACAGTCCTTCAGTAGGTAATAAAGATTTTAACTTACCAAAGGGACTTGTTCACTTGTTTCTGTAAGCGATGAGACCATATTGCTCACTAAAGGTTATGAGAGATCAATTGAACTTCAATGTAAGATAAATCAAGTTCAGAACATAAACTTTTACAGCAAATTCTGTTTGGTGCTACAGTATGAAGGATGGAGAGTATAGTACAAATTGTTACTTGTAATGTCATATAATGTAAAGATGAACCATAATTTGCAATCTTTGTTCCTACTCTCTCAATTAATATTTCAGTCTTTTGCTCTATCTGCAAACTCCCATGTTCTTAAGGCTACCTTTCTTCACAGATGCGAGAAGATATGATTTCTTCACCTGCTATGGCATCTGAGTAGATGGATACCAGATGTAACCAGTCTAATAGTTGTCATTAAAGCAAGTGTTGATCAATGAATGTATAGTGAACTTTGGCTTTAAAAGAATATGGTTGATTGGAGAAGTGGCTTGCACTTCCAGGATGTTTCTTTCTCCTCTTTTCATGAGGGTCCCTTGTTCAATTTCAATTTCATGCCCACACCTTCCTCAAAATATCATCCATCTGTGCAACCATAATGTATTCTACTAATGAATAAGAACCAGTTTAGTTAATGGAGAAATATTAGAATGTGTATTTATATAATGATATATGTTTGTGTGTGTGCTTAAGTGTGTGTGTTGAAGTAAGGAGAAGACAAATCTTTATTCCTATCCTTACAAGCCTGTTTTATGATGGCTCACTCTTCAAGGGATTCTTGTTTAAGATTACCTTGCAATGTTATACACTATGAATTTTACATTATCAATTTTAAAATACATCGAGTGTTCTTATTGGTTACATAGTTACAATGTGAGATTTGAGTGTTCTGACTGGTTGTTCCTTGATTTGAAAAGTCATAAAGTAGTTTCTTAGGACTTCAAATGGATGTTTCATGGCTAAAAAAGTTACAAACTAAATGTTGCTGTTTATTGTTACTAAGCAGAGGTTTGTTTCTATGGCAGTATGATGATGCAAGTTTGTTGTGCTTGTTTAGGGACAATAATTTAGGCGATCAGGAACTTTTCTTTCAGACAAAGGTTGCATCTTCTGCTGGAGCTGTTGTATGGAGGTTGTGAAGAGGTTCATGATATGAAGTGCAGATATATTTACTAAATTCAGTGGAGTTTCTGTGTCATGTTTGTTAGAATGATGCTGTACAGTTCCTTGTCTTAAAGTCATTTTATGTAACCCAATGCATGTTTTGGTAGTGTTTATGTCTTGGCAGTTGCATAATCCTTTAGGTGTGGTGTCATTGGTGTAATTTATTGGACTCAAAATGGATTTGTTATGGTTGTCAATGAATTGTTTGTTGCTGTTCATACAACTGTAGCTGATTTTAACAGTCTTGCAGTATATATGTAACTAGTGTCAAACACTTTACATATCTTCAGAGAAGTAAAAATGGTAAACATAACTACGGAAATAAATATATAAATATTTATAAATAATATAAATATAATATCATGGCATATCTAGCCTGGCATGTCAATTCATACTACTTAATACATTTCTCATGCCGTGCAGTCATTTTTTCAGTGTCTTTATAACAAAAGAAATGTCTGTCTGAAAGCAAAATTGAACTGTCGGGCTATGAGCAAGTTAAATGTCAATCAAATTTGGACTCGACATTTTTTCATCTGCTACACTTAAGACCAATTCCAAATAACTCTACACAAGAGTATTATCACGTTCAGCACAGCTTAGGTATAAAAGTTTTTCTTTCCCAAGTCTGATCCTTAAGTAGTAATCTAAAGCTTAATATGAACAACATCATAAGCATTTTTCAGCTTCTGTAGGCATGTTCAGGACTCTTCACCAGCTGCATTATCTATAAACATTTTCCTTATCTAAGTTCCACCCCCCAAAAGCTGGTTACCCTCTAGATGTTGTTGCAAAAAGTCCTCAATTATTTCCATATTCTTACATGCTCCATTGATTGTTGTTTAAAGTATGTGAAATGCAATGACCATACACGTGTATGTCCGCAGATATTAAGAGCTTCTTGTAAGAATTATTCTCGTTGCCACTGGTGCATGGCAGAAACAACATCGTGGAAACTATTAGAAACACTCAAAAATTCATACTTGTAATAAAATGAGGTTCGAAGTACCTACATAGAAACATAAGCACAGTAGTTTTGAATATCCCCTTGCTAAAGCAATGCCGTCCTCAAACTACTATAAAAGAATTCCCAGTCATTATTCCGGTAGGGCTTGTATTGCCGGTACTTGTAAGCAAGATACAGAGCAATATACAGGCCTGCCTTAAACAATTTCTGAGCGATAACTGTTGCCCCCGTTATGTACGGTCCTGTTAGTAATGCACTATTGTACACAATTAAAGTATCTCGGTCTCGTCTTTAGGTATTCCAGCTAGGAGCATACACAAGGGCAGAAAAGCCTAGCATAAACCTCATCTCTTATAAGGATGTACCCTTTACTTTAGGTCCACATTTCAAAAATATTAATCTTCAGACTAGACTTTCCGCAGTGTAGAAGCAAATTCCACTTTTAGCTTTCTAATAAATTACATATTGACTTCATAGTTAGCACAGTTAAATTGAATCTATGCAAAGACTAGTAAAGCAATCTTACCTTGTTTAAATGTCCTTCACCTGGCGTTAAATGTGCTGCCATTAAGTGTTAGTTATGTCTTCGCTGTTTACTGTACCATAGATCGAGGAAATTGTAGCTAGGCAACTGTAATCTCCACTTCGTTATCAAAAAGCGGCTTCGGAATCACAGGGTGCCAGTAGCACGATTTATGATGTAGCAAAGCATTCGTTTTTACTATTCCAAAATTCCCACCCTTAAAAAGATACAAGGTTGATAAAATAATAGAATCAACCATCACACAATAGAATAAACTTGTCAAAAAAATATGCCCTTAGAAGTCTTCATTAACGAGTGTCGAACAAGCATCTTGATTAAAATTGCCTAGCATTACCAATACTTTTTACGAGACCTTGTCGAGGTTCGGGCCCCTGGAAATTATCCCGGCTATCTTCCCCCTCTTATCGTTTCTTGAGAGGCATTGGATTAAAAATAAGCACTTTTAGAATGTTACCAGTATAGAAATCAGTTCAAACAATGTTGATACGAATATACGTGAATAATGAATAGACTCGAGAACACAAAAAAATATTACATATATGGTCATTCAGTAGGAGCAGAGTTGTCCTCCATCGTAAACATAGATACAAATTATTGTGAAAATGAATCTGTCGCGAATTTTCACTTTCTTGTTATACAGGCGCTCTAGTCTGTTGGTGTCCTCTTAAAGTGAATTACTCCCTCTTAGAAAGGCAAGTGTCACTATTTTCTTCGTCTGTCTTTAAATTTTGACCAAATTAAACCCTCGCGTTTTTATCAAAATTATGTTTTTCTTCGATGACAATGCATCTGCAAATATCCTAAGTCTATGTTTCATAAAACTAGTATCCCTCCCTTCATTGCCTACATATTCCAGTTATTTATCTTCCTCGTAGCATGAATCGTCAGTGGCGAGATTAATAAGGTTCGCATGACCACACCCTTGTAGGTCGAAAATTTGCGGGTGGATCGTTATCGTCTTAACACGGTAATAAAGTTACAGTACTTTTCTACTTCACAGTAATAATGTTGTCCATCAGATTTTCATGTAAAAAATAAAATTAGTAAGAATATTTTAAAGGAAAAAAGAGCCTCGATCCTAAGTCCCACGACTGTCTGAAAGTCTGACGAGTTTGGTTATAGATAGTTTCTGTGCATTTCATACAACGATCTTGCTTACTTCATAGATTAACGGTCTTATGCATAGTTTTTAATGGGCCAGATCCTAATTTCTATATCACACAGACAGTTTTTGCCACCGTTTTGGAGTCATTTAGCAAGATTTATGATATAATAAGATTTTAATTGATGATCAAATCTTTCAACTTTTTAAAAGTTTTTTATTTCTTAAACAACTTCGTTATTCTATTTGTGACATTGTCGTTTAGAATGAGCCTGGATTAGGGAAAGAACAAAAGTGAAGGACATCTTGGGAACATACAAAAGAGCAAAATGGATGTAGGCTGGTCATGTCGCAAGAGAGAAAGATGGTAAATGCACAAGAGCAACGACCAAATGGACACCAAGAAAGGGACAAAGAAACAGGAGGAGACTGAGAAAGAGGGGGAGACTGAGAAAGAGGGGGAGACAGAGAAAGAGGGGGAGACAGAGAAAGAGGGGGAGACAGAGAAAGAGGGGGAGACAGAAAGTGGAGGAGAGACAAGATTGATGCTTACTGGAGGGGTCCAAACTGGAACCAGATGGCACAAGAAAGAAGAAAGTGGCGACAGCAAGTTGAGGCCTTTGCCCAGCCGTGGACAGACGATGGCTGCCCATGATGATTGGAATGAATGCACTCATGTCCTTCATGCTGATACAGTTTGAAAGTACTTTGTAAATCTTTGCAAAGCAGGAAAACAAGCAAATCGTTATTAACATTTATATGATGCCGATATATGGTTGCGTAAGCTGATAAAAATGCAACATGATGGTGTGGTAATAGACTCATAGAAGGAGGATGTAGTCAATTCCAACAATATTTTACAAAGCATGCTGGGAATCGTAAGCCACAACGCCACCTTAACATCACATGGCGGTAGGATTAGCTCACCAAGAACCTTGACACTGTCAATCAGCTTGTCTACCCTTAACTCCAAGCCTAGACGTCGCTAACTTGTAATGATGTATGATGGGACTGCTACAATATCAACGATTTCTAGGGTCAAACGCATACAGACGAAACGAATACTCAATTTTTATTTATGTTCTTTTATCATTATACAAAATTCATGTGTGCAGATGGTACTAAGGTGGCGCGCGAAGATGTGGTAAAGTAGAAAATAGCCGTTCAAGAAAACACCAAATGAAGAAAAAAATGGTTTGTCTCTTATTTTCTTTGAATAATTAGCAACTAATCAAACGTCTTCATACAACAAACACAGTGCATATTTTGAGCAATCATTTCACATCGCAAAGAAGTATGCGTAATACCCAAACAGACAGAACTAAATAAAACATAACAATTTAAGTAAGTTAAAGATAGCATTACAATATGAACTCCGGTTTGGCTATTCATTTCATCTTAACAAGTTCTGATAAAAGAATTTACTTTTCAATTTACTCATGAGACGTTGAAGAGAATGCATGGAAACACAATTCATTCTATCATACTTTAAATAACTAGAACACACTAAAGCTTTAGGATCAAAAGAGTTTTTAGAACATTGTCCAGTACATTAATAATGATAATGATAATAATAATGATAATTGTGAGGGGGGTGACGACAAACAGGATCAAAATGGAAATGACAGTAACGATGATGATGATAACTATAACCATCACAATGATACTGGCAATATTGATAATACTGTTAATGACAATGACAATTATGATAATGATCATGATGGCAATGATAGTGACGATGACAATGATGATGAGTATGAGGTTGATGATGATGATGATAATGTTGGTCTTAAATATGACAATGATACCGGCAATATTGATAACAGTGTTAATGACAATGATGATAATGATCATTATGGCAATGATAGTGACGATGACAATGATGATGACTATGAGGTTGATGATGATGATAATACTGGCCTGAAATATGAAAATGATACTGGCAATATTGATAATAATGTTAATGACAATGTCAGTGATAGTATTGATGATAAATGATAATTACAATGACAACGGTGATGATTATGATGATCATAATGGCAATCACAGTGACGATGATGGTGATGATTGGGGATGGTGATGATAATAATGGCGTTGATTAAGACAATGATAGTGACAATATTGATAATAATGATAATGATTATGATGATCAAAATGGCAAAGATAGTGATGGCGATGATAATGACGATGATAATCATGATAATGGCGTTGATCATGACAATGATAATATTGATACGAATGATTATGACAATGAGAATGGTGGTGATGATGATAGTGATGACGATGATGACGATAGTGATGATGGTGATGATGATGACGACGACGGTTGTCATGATAATCACAAAGACAATGATAGTAACGATTGTGACTATGATGATGGCAATAATTGTGACTATGATGATAGCAATGATAATCACAAAGACAATGATAGTAACGATTGTGACTATGATGATGGCAATGATAATTACAATGACAACGGTGATAATGGTGATGATAGTCATACTGATGATGACTAGGATGATGATGGTGATAATGACAATGATCCTGATGAAACTCGCAATATTGATAATGACAGTGATGATGATGATCATAATGACAATAAAATCAATTTAAATGACATTGACTACAAATTTATGAAAGTTGTGACAAATGATCGATGAAACTAAGTAGAAATGAAATTGATGTTGCGATAGTGGTAAAGGCAATTATGGGACCGATAATGATAATAACAATGATGGTAATAATAATGATAATATAGAGGAGAAAGGTGACGACGATGATGATAATGGTGACAAATATGATTATAATGATAATGACGAGGATGATGGGTATGTAGTTGATCAGTGTGGCGAGAATTATCATGATTTGATAAAGGAAGATGTTTAGGATAAACACGATAATGATGATGACAATGATAATGACGATAATAATGATAATGTGGACGAGGAGGACGTAGACGATGAGAGTGAGGATGATGACGACAATGATAGCAACGATGATGATGACAATGATAGCAACGATGATGATGACAATGATAGCAACGATGACGATGATGTTGACCATGAAGATGACAATAATGGTGAGTATGAGGATGATAATATGATAATTACTGTGATAATGATGATAACAGTGATGATTGAAATGGTGGCAATGATAATAGTGAGGGATGGGTATGATAGGGATGATAATAACCATAATACTGATAATGACAATGAGAATGATTGTGATGATAATGGTAACGATGAATTTGACAATGGCAATGACAATGATGACGATAATGAATATGACAACGATAGTAACAATGATGATGACAATTATTACGATGAAAATAATATTAACAAGGAGGACGAGGACGAAGATTGTATTAATATGCTATTGATGATGATGGATAATACTCATAATGACAATGATTATCAGGAGGACCACGTTGATACCGGTGATAATGACAATGGTTGTGGCAGTGAAGATGATAATGACCACAATGATAATAACAATAATGAAGGGGAGCAGAATGACAGGTATGATGATGGTGATAAAGATGATTTGGACAATAAGAACAATAATATTGCTGATGATGATGCCGTGACTAATGATGGTGTGATGATGATGATTTGGGTGATGGGATCATCAAAAGAATGATGATCATGGTTCTGATGATGACAGTGATGATGATGATGGCAATTACGATAATAACGAATTGGTGTTTTTGATCACAGCAAAGACGTTCGGATTGACCTTGATTGATGTGGGTGGAGAATACAATCACGAAAACGACGATAATGATACTGACGGTCATGAAAATGACGGTGATGAAAATGACGGTGATGATAATGACGGTAAAAATGACGGTGATGATAATGACCGTGATTATGTTGATGACACTACTTGGTAGTGATGGTACTAATGATAACTGAAATAAATACTGCAATAACAATAAAAATAATACTCACGATGGTGATAGTAATGAAAAAAGAATATAATGCCTATGACATGACAAGATAATGATCATAATGATAATATGTGGCATTAATAGTAGCTTTGGAACGCTGATTTTAGTAGTAATAATAACAGATTTACGAGTAACTTGGTACGAGTTGGAGTCACAGTTGTGATAGTGCTAATGATTATACTATTCATGATGATGATTATGGTGGTGATCATGATGGTGGTGCTGATGATGATGACGACGACAACGATGAAGATGGTGATGACGATGATAGTGATGACGATGATGGTGATGCTGATGATGGTGATGACGATGATGGTGATGACGATGATGGTGATGCTGATGGTGGTGATGCTGATGGTGGTGATGCTGATGATGGTGATGCTGATGGTGGTGATGATGATGGCGATGATGATGGTGATGATGATGGTAATGATGATGATGACGACAACGACGAACGATGGCAATGATGATGCTGATTATGCTGCTGATGATGGTGATGATGCTGATAATGATGATAACAACAATGATAACGGCCTTTGTTGTGACGTTGACATCTCTGATAGTGACAACAGATGGAGATGATAATGTAAATTTTAACGGTGAAGTTGATACCAATGACGACAACGTAAATAATTACTTCGTTATGAATTGACTGTGATGATGACGCACATGGCATTAATCATTATAATCATTATGATAATGATCATATTAATGTTTACAATGACCACAATTGGGATGGTTATGATGCTTATCGTTATCCTTATTGATGTCGAGAATGGTAAAAATACAAGTAATGATGATTTTGATGGCTGAAAATGAGAATTATTATAGGGCAGACTAGACACTGGTTAAGAAGGAAACAAACAGAATTAAAAGTTATAAAAGAACAGTATCGAGTGTGAAAACACAAATCATAAGTGACAACACTTTGTGGTCTACTAGATATGGAAAATGACATTATTAAATGAGGTTAAATGACTGTGAATGACTACATGCCAATGTGGAAGGGATCATATCAAAGGATAGGAGTTAAGAGCACGTAGGATAGAAAACACACTTGAGTTTGTGAACCTTGCTGGATTCAAAGCATGTGACGTTTTCTGGTTCTACCAGCGAGTCTGACGCGAAAACAAATCCTTACTGATGTTGTGACCTACAATGGTTGCCAAAAGTCGTTGGGACACTTGTAAAAACACGAAAGAAAATCTGATAACATCTTTTTCTCTTGGTTTTGCGCAATCCTCCATCTCCCTTAAACAACATTGTTAGGTACATCAGACATTGGTGATGAGCATTTTCATTAAATTTCTTATTAGAATGCACACTAAAAACAAATATTGTTTGTGGTAGGAGGGGGTAAAGCACATATTCAAAAAAAGAAAAGTGTTCCAAGACGTTTGGCAGGTCCTGTGGCAGAACACACGTGACAGGGAATGCATTTGGGCTACTCATGATGCCGCCGAGACAGAGCAGCATGAATGTGATGAAGGACAAAAGGAACAATGAAAACACTGGTGTGTATCATGAAATAACTTTTAATGTTCAACATGAGTGATTTTACACTGAGACCTGTGATTACAATACTGGAGGCGGTGGAGAATGATTAGTATGACCTGGGAACTAATAATTGTCAATGTCCAAAATGAATTGTAATGATGATCATTGAAAATCTCCAACACATGATACTCTTTCAATGGGCAAGTGTGCACCAATATGCATAGCTTGGTACATGGCACATCAATTGTAAAATAAAAGAAACTGATGCAACAACAGAACGTAAACGAATAAAACCCATTATCAAAGACAAAAGCGGGGAGGCAATCACCCCCACATGCCTCCCCGTCACCACGCCACTGTTAAAACCCATTATCAAAGCAACACTTATTTGAGTTTATTTCTGCCCTCTTTGGAAAATGTCTCAATGTTTTAAAATTTTGCATTACATTTCTGCCCCCCCCCCCCCCTCT
>JANTCA010054417.1:0-17517 GCA_024741275.1 Chironex yamaguchii
AGACCTCAGTGGAAGGAAGTTTGCGCAGACATAGTGGCAGCCCATGCCCGACACGGGCGTTTCGGGCCATAAGTAAGAAAGTAAGTAAGTAAGATAAGCACTCGTCGCAAAATTTGTACCGTACATCAGAGCATAATAAGAAATCCAAATTCTCCTATAAAGTTCAAATAAAGCTTCAGTTTGACAGAGTCACTTTTCAAATTAAACAGAAGCTATACATAATGATACACAACCCATTTAATTTTCAAAGTACTACAGCTAGTAGGGCGGTTCAAAAATCTCTCATCCCCTGACTGTGTCATACGAATCCTTTGGCAATACAATTTTCAAGGAAAGAAGAGTAAAAGAGCCGGGATAGCGCAATATTTTTTGAAAAGATTTTTATAACGAACTCTATATTTTACTGGTTTAATAGTAGCCTGATGACACTATATTGTTGTGATTAGTATGGCCTTCCTCTAAATTTGATATTTCACTCGCATGAATGGCAATCTAAGGCATTTCAAAGTAGAGTGAACATAATTTAATAAGTGTCAAAACTTAAGGATGGTTACAAGTGTCGTGTGATTGACAAAGATATGATTTTTAAGTTAATACGATCCAACATATGTGAAATAGATTGCTAGGTCTAATTTAAAAAACTTCTAAATTTAACAGCGACAAGGAATGCTAGATCAAGATACGTGTGCAATAAAAACGGTGACATCAAAAGGCGTGCCGGAGTGTTCTTCAATGATGTGATGATAATAGTCTGTCAAGAACAAAGGACAGACTCTCGCCAGACAACCAGGACAGACAATGTACGGCCAATACGTAGTAAAATGCGAAACAGACTTCTAAACTGAAACCTGTCAAAAAGGTTGATCTACACTTAGTTTGACAATATTGCAAAACTGACTATTTAACTGTTTATTTCTTACAGAAAATCCCGTATCAGTCAAGAAAGGATAAAGCTAGTTTCAACCCGTTCCAAAAATTCTGACATTTAGTTAACTTTTTATCATTAATTATTTATAGTTTCCTCCAAATTGGCACTACATTACTGAACTAGGTGATGAGTAATCTAAAAATGACGCTAGTTTAAGAATGTACTTGTTTTACATAACAATAGGATTTGGAAAGAAGCTAAAACTGTGACCATTTTGTTATGCTAACTACTTGGTTTCACTTTCTACCAAAAGAAAATAATTATGTACAAATGTAATATATAAATAGTTTACAAAAGTCTGAATTAGTCTGAATTAGAAGACATATTTTGAACAATTTGGTATGAATTTATTTTAAAAATTGATAAATTATAAGGGAATTAATAAACAGAGACTCTGAGTAATATCATATTATTCATTGTGGTAGGGTAGCTAAGCATCTCAAACGTGCAAACACAGCATTGCAGGTGAAAGAAATTTTGTTTAAGCTTTAAAGATAGTTGACATATCTACATAAAATAAAATAACATAATGTCACAGACACAGGATACATTATTTCAATAATCTAAATAACACAACATCCCATAAAACATGCTTTACGTCCAACGTAAGATTAGACTTTGCCAAAAAGTTCAATAAGACAAACTTTACTTACAAAAAGTGTGAAATGAAAAAGGCTATTTGTTCCTGCAGAAAGAAGAAAACAACAGCCTCTGCCATTTGATTTAGGCTACTGCATTTATACCTTCAGGAAAAAGTTTCAAACTATCAAAAATCAAAAGAAGACTTGATTTCAAACACCATAGTGAAGTGTGCAGGATTAAAGTTAAGCAGTTGTGTCTCAAACAATGGAGCTTCACACAGAAGGTTTTGATGTGTACATGCAGGTGTGGCACCAGCTGTTCTATGCCTTGAAGGCTTTTGTTCAGGACATTAAGAAGATGAGTAAGATCCACTAAAAATAATAGATCAGCCAGCCATAGAGGGTCATTTAACTCACCAAGAGGTCAGCAGTTCTATTTTAAAAACTTCTCAATCTCTGACCTCAATGAAAGTGCTGCAACACAGATCCACAGCTGAGCCAGCACACAGAAGAGTAGTAGACTACATCCCTGTATTCAGCATCAATATCAGATAGTAAAGCTTGAAATTCTCTGTGATACAGTCCTCTAGCTCAAAATATGTTGATAGTTTTTATGACAGTGCTCATCAAGCTGGACAGTCCTTGCACACAATCCATTTGAACAGCCTCACCTCCATTCTCATTTACCTTGGTGCTCACCATCAATACCTGCCATAGACAGAACTCCATCTGTTGTTATTGTCACAGAGCTTGCACCCTTTCAGTCCCATCTTTTCAACTCCATCAGACAGAGCTTGTTCAACTCCATCAGACAGTTGCGTCTTTCAGGCTCATCATATCAAATACCCCCTCCAGGCAGAAAAAATTTCAATCAACTCACTGAAAAAATTAATAGCTGTGCAATGTCTATGGAATTTGCACTCTCAACATAAGCAATTGAATAAAAATAAAAATACAGGCTTTTTCTGAGCTGATCTTTCAACTTTGCTGAAAAGATGTTGATTTGTCACACCACCGTATTTCTGAAAAAGTTCATGTTGTTGAAATTTGGCACTTTTTGCAGGCAAATTATTATCGTGATTTTGATACAGCATGCTTTACAAATTCACCACCACCACCATCAACAATGACTTTTTAGCAAGTCATTCTGAACATCCTGGATAAACTCCTAAGACTCTACCACATCTACTTGAAGGTCAGGTAAATTTATGTGAATTTTATTCACTGTGTTGATTAACAAATGCGATGGTTCCACGGTATGCACACACATTTTGTGTTATAAGGAACCTGCATCCTCGCATCCGAGTATGCGCTATTAATTATGTAGCAATATACAAAATTTTCTGCAGTCAAAAAAATCGGTCCAAAATTTCATAATACCCCCCCTCCCCCGTAGGTTGGAATGTGCACCCCTGATTGTATTTAACCCTTCACCGATAGATTCCATAGCATCTTCAATCAGAACAATCTGAAAATTAGTTACAGCTGCACAGAAAACATGGCCTTCCATCACAACAAGCACAACAAGAAATCCTCAACACCAAACCACCGGCCAAGCCATCAAAATTATGCAACTGCCACAAAAAAGAACTGCCTAACCACCAATATCATCTACAATGCTAAAGTAACCACAAACAAAGACACAAGTGGGAAAAATTACATTGGCCTGACTGAAGGAACATTCAAATAATGTTACAGTCAACATAAACTAACATTTAAGAACAGCAAGTACTCTAACAGCACTGAACTTTCCAAATATGTTTGGCAAAAGACAACATATCAGAGTACCAAATCCAATGGTCAGTTAATACCTCAAACCAACCATAAAGCAAAACCTCTAAAAGGTGCGACCTCTGCATATCAGAAAAGCTAAAAAACATCAAAGGCAACAACAATAACCTGCTAAACAAATACTCCAAAATAATTTCAAAATTCAGACACAAAAACAAGTATTATCTAATTAACTATAGCACCACCTAGACAATTCGTAGTAATTTTGAATAATGCCCCTCATGTTGTATCTACTGACTTATATATCTATGTAGTTTGGAATGCAATTCAGCTTTAGTCTTTCTGATGAGTGAAACTCAGAGTAATAGAGAATCAGTCTTTTCATTTTCTGTGATTCTATACCATTTCCATACATGCATACATACATACATACATACATACATACATACATACATACATACATACATACATACATCCATCCATCCATCCATCCATCCATCCATCCATCCATCCATCAATTGAACTGGTAACCCTCAGTCTAAAAAGCCAATACTCAAACCTCAGTGCCATCACATACCAAGTCCTTGGTATTACATGGAAAATCCATCAAATTTTTCTGTGTTTCGCCTTAAGACTTGATCAGTGTCTTCAACTTACATATATGTATACTGACAACTTCTTATCATTTATTTATTATTTCAACCTTTAAGTTTTCACCAGTGGAGCTTCTCCAAAACCCTCAAATTTAAAACATTGATATTGAACCATAAAAAGTATTTCTAAAAATTCGCTCAATATGAGTCTCTATGTGATTTTAATTAGTTGGAAGCCCAGTATACAAAGTCAGATGAGTATCCATCACAACACTAACATATGAACTTTACAATGTTTGATACACAAAACATCTAGGCACAAACACAAATTTTTGATAAAACAGTTGTTGCTGGATAAACTCCAACTCTCAGCCATATGAAGAAATATGACTACTTACCATTAAAGGAGCTGGTGCACTTCAAGTTTCTTTTGCAGACCCTTGCAAGAAATTCTCATTGAGATACTGAGTCAAGCTGTTAGGTAATCTGTAATTACCCAACATATCTAGGCTATTATGTTGGATATACACCAGGATGCTAACACTATTCAAAAAAATGCCTAGGGTCTATATGCAATGTATGGATATACCTCTGCCCTGACTGCTACAAAAGTAACAGATAATAAGGCAATATATTTCTACTGAAAATATTTATAATGTTAAAAATGCCCTGTTCAACTTTGTACTATCGAAATTAAGCTGCAGAGAATGTGACTACACATCAAAAATTGTCATTCATAGTGTATTCATGAAACTTATCCTTTAATGTTGAGACGAAGCAAAACTGTCATGATTTGAAGATACTTTTACTAACAAACTTGCAAAGCTACAAAGAGGGAAAATGGTCAGCTTTATTTTTCAGCCTCACAACACATCTTCTGGCAACAACAGGTTTAGCTATTGCATCCTCCTTCATGGAAACATGCCCAAGTATGTTTGTGTATCCTTGTTCAAGTGCAAAGGCATCAACAGATGTGCATAGCATGCTGGTGTTTCCAGTGCAATACAAATTCCTGAAGTAGCATGGATTGTGTTGTTGCTTCTCTGGTGAATTTAATTAATTCATTGACCATTCTACATAGAGAAAATATTAACCTAGCCTGTATGAAAGTGGCTGCTGACTGCCTAAGGTAACTATTCTATAAAGGTAAATTACTATGTAAATTGTAATGGATAGTTAATCGATGAACGCTATGGACAGGTGGCCATTCTTGTGTCAGAGCAGCAAATGCAACTGTTAACTACCACCTTCAGGTTTAGGCATTATGGATTTTTGTTCTAGTTATTTTAAGATGGGAAAGACAGGCAGGCCGCAAAGACCTACAATATCACACAAAAGAGAATTTTGAAACACTTAGTCTGTCCCTGCCCATGATTGACCTAACACTAATTACTGATTGAACTTGTTAATACCTAAGCCTAAAATGCACAAAATCAATTTAGGCATAACCTACATCTTGTATTCAGTGTAAATATGCTCAAATCTAAAGCATTGTTGTTTCTTGCGCCCACATAGAAACTTTCAGTCAATTGAGTAAAGGTAGAGGCTGAGATATTTCATAATGTTAGGGCTAGGTATTGTCATTCAAAGTAAAACCCCTACTCACATTGCACAAAGAGGTGTAGATACCCATCTCAAACACTAGCCATATGGAATCACCCTGTCGTTATAAGGCAAAGAGAGTACTAAGAACAGCATCATAACACAGTAATAGCTCTTGGTTACTTCCTGCAGTGTCAGTAACTGTGTGTCCTACTTTAAACAAATTATGTAAAAGTATATTCCAGCCAATAAAAGCACCATTACACACTTGTCAAGGACAACAAGAAAGATTTATAGTATGACACGTCTATTTTCTTTTCTTGCTTTAAGCACTTACAAAGGAGCCCTGGAATAAGTTAGTCACTGATGATGTTTTCAGATATGTAAGCTTAATTTTTCTCCTGGATATGTTAGCTGATACTATAAAATTTCATTTCAAAAACATGAACTTTTATCATGGGTTCACATAAAAATGGAATGCAGGCACAGCAAGGTAAACAGGAAACTTCAATATTATATTAAATATTAAATTACTGAAGTTGCAATAAGCTAGGGAAGATAGCTTGTAATACAGTGATGAAAAAATCTGAAAGAACAAAAAATATGTAACGACCTTAAATGGTCACAGGTACTTTTAAACTGTCTTCTACAACAACAAAGCACCACTTGTTATCGTTTTACGTTGAAGAATATTAACATCTGGAATAATTTAAAAGCCGTAATCACTAGTACTACGCCACATATGACCAGTACATACCTTTATGACCCAATGGAGATTAAAAGGTTTTTTCAAGCAAAAGTAAAAATAAAAGTCCGAGCAAATTAACACGTAAGGTGTGAAGGATATCGAACTCACCAGCAAATTCTCTGGCTTTAAATCACGGTGTACGATATTTCTTTTGTGTAAATAATTCAAAGCTCCACATATATCGATCACGTAGTGGGCGGTTTCTTTTTCAGAAAATTTGATAGCGTTTGAAACCAAATCAAATAAATCCCCACCACTGATTAGTTCCATTACAAGGAATATTTCACTCGGTGTGTGATAATCCTCATAAAGCTGGACAATATTTGGGTGTCTACAGCTTTTCATTATGTCTATTTCATTTCTTATCATACTTTCTTTGCCTTTTATCTTCGAACAGTCAATAATTTTCAATGCGTAGGGCTTTAGATTTTCTTTATCAGTTACTTCTCGTACAACTGCGAAATTTCCATCCCCTAATTTTCTTCCAATGTCGTAATAATCAGCCACACTTCCTCCACTTCTTCTTTTCCTACCGTTTTTCGTTGTGTCCAGCAACTGCTTTCTATGTCGTGGGCTTTGATTTTCAGCAATTTTTGGCAAAGGGCTTTGACTGTTTTTGGAAACTTCAAAATCAGTTACATTTATTGGATCTTCAGGCTGTATTTTGGGCAAAGTAACAATATTTTTTGGTGATGCGATATTTACACCATTATCAGAATCTGACTCACAGTTATTCGTTTCAACATTTTTCGCTGCATCAAAGATAAGGTCATTCTTGTTAAGATCTGTCTCTGTCCTCTTTTTATAGCTTAGTTGTATTTTTTTCTCGGGTTTACTTATATTCTCATTATCATCTACGGATAACATTTCATTTTGATCGGCTTTAGCACGATCTGATCCATGTTTGTTCTTTTTCCAGACATTCCCTCTTGGCGATTCTTGGTCTTTGTTGGAATTTAGTGGTTGTACCTCCCTTTGCAGAACATCTTTCACTTCGGATGGGTTGAACTTTTCATTACCAACTGCAATAAAAACACTACCGTTATTTAATAAGTGTGACAAATCGTTCACAAGTTGTCCTTCAACGGTGTACAATTTTCGTACTCCACTACTCCCCTCGACACCGACAGCCGAAGTAATATCGTTCAAGACTTGATCAAAAGTTTGCGCGGTTTTACGATTTAACAACACCTTGACTGTTTTCCTAGGTTTAGTATATCCATATCTTACTACAGTGATAATACGTGGTTTGACAGAACCAATTTTATTATTACGAGTTCCATCCTGTGGTAATCTGTTTTCGCGATTTGCTATACCATTAGAAGGCAAACGAAAACGGCGTCTCTCCACCACTATTCTTGAATGAACCTCGGGCCCACCGTTGTTACCACCATAGTCCAGCTTCTTAAATTTACGGAAAGATGCACAAACATAGGATTTACCGTTTTCCAGTTGATGAAGGTCATGGATTAGTCGTCCTTCGGATGGTGTAAACACAAAGCGTACACCATGAGGCAGTTTAGTGATCCTTGTCAGTTCATTCAAGAGGTTTTCAAAATTCCTGAAACGTCGCGGCGTTATCGAAACTTGAAAACCATTAAAATGACGGTCCCCATTCTTGTAAAATATGACAACTTTCGGCTTTACTTTAACAATCCCGTGCTCTATATCCTTCTCTGATTTCTCCATCTTCGAATGTTGTGTTGCAAACCCATTCCGTTTCTCGATAAGCGTTGGAAACATCTCCTTTCCTATCAAATAGGTCACAACATAAAGAATCAACAAACTCGTACTTAACTACACAAATCAAACAAAGCTGTACTTTTTGTTACTGTTTGCATAAGAAATATTAGAATCACTTAGCAGCCACTAGAGGATACTTGAAGATGAATCTTCCTCGCTGTTAATGAACATCGTGCTGCTAATCTGTGATCTGACTGCACCGTTGCCATGGCGATTACACGCCGCTATGAACAACGAGTTGCCCATGAAGGGCGGTCACTGAAACATATTTCACGCCAACAACAAAAAATATGTACAGACACTACAAACAATACCAATTTCATGAATCAAAGAAAACTAGATCATATCAAAAAACCCAAACGATAATGTACTGCAAAAATTGCTACTCGCCATCGAAAGTTCAGGAATCGCTGAGCAACAGTCAACTTACTCAAAGCAAAGTCCTAAACATGATATTGTCCTTTTAACTTTTATTCTTATAAAGTTAACCTTTTTCTCGTAACTATGGTCACTAATTTATGATCAACAGTAGGAAAGTGTCGACGAGACCCTTACGATAGAAAACAAACTCAGGGAGAATGAAATTTAAATGTTCATCCATCAAACTAGTTGCAAATTCTCTAGTGTCTTACCTGCCGTCCTTCGCCGTTTGAATGAAGTCAATTTATGCGACCACATACTAAAGGTTACAGGTTTTTCAAAGGAATTTCGTAGGAGAAGGCTTCGTCTATTCTTAAGCTCTTATCCACGAAACCACTTAAAAATAGAATGATAGCGTCCTTCTGTGTTCATGTGGTAACTATTCTCTACCTTATTCAGATTTTGTTCCCTCATAACACGAGCTAATAAACGAATACCGTGTGTTATTTTCATGACTTAATACGGCAAACGATAGCATGTCATACAACTGTGTTGCTTTAAAGATAGATCGAGAGTTTAACAGGGTCTGAATATTTATCAAGATCGTGAATTGTTACTAGCAATGTAAATAACATTGATGATAATATTAATACTCTAATCTATAGAGTCTTTTCGTTGTACAAAACTTGAAAATCGCGATTCAGCCATAGATCAACATTAATCAAAAAATTCTAAATGCGCCAGTTGGACAAAGTCGATAATTTTCGGGTAATTTTCATAGCAAGATCGTCTTTCTATCCAAATGTATTGGAGTCTGTCTACAGTAAAACAAGAAAACTGGGATTCTGTAAAAAGAAACAGTTCGGTTCTTCACTTGAACTCTTCAAATAATGCTTCGTTTCTTTCATTTTCTTTTCGTCTTTTTTTCGTTATTGCTTCTGATTGACAGATTCCGAGCTATGTTTATCATAAAAAAGGTTACCATATATCTATAGTTTCCTTTCTGATGATTCGTACTCTGAAGATAGGTAGATGAAATAAGCTTTGAAGCATGATTTTAGCGCAATGTCGCAAATTTTCAAGGCGGTTCTAATCTGCCTACTACAAACATCTAATGGGATGATGAGAGCTCTTTGATCATATATTTAATAAGAAAACACAACAACTGTAGTACGTATTTAATAATTTAGGAAGTGGAAAAAGAAAATTTATCCTAGTGTATATATATGAGTCCATGGATCACAATATAATAAAGACAAAGACCTTTCAATGTACGAATATCGACTTAAGCTTCTTAAAACTTTGTTGTTGTCTTTACAATTATTATTTTGGTTGCTTTTTGTTTATGTTCTGTTGGTCTCTACTTATCTACGAATTTTCTCGCTGCTTCTTTTTGTTTTATTTTTGGCTTTAGTTTGTTTCTTTTTCCTCTCTGCTTTGAAACGTTGGTTCATTGGACGTTGGTTTTCTACATTGGACTTTAACTTAAATGAAGTTTTTTATCTAAAATGAGGGCAAAACTGCCATAAAGTCACTTGTACGCGATACGATTTATAGTTGTGCTCGAACGATACTACTAGAGCTGATTGACTTTGCTCCAGACCCTTCCGAAACCAGCATCAGTGGAAGAACTCAAGATATTACTTTTTCGTGGTTATCCAATTATTCATCGACTGTTTAATCAAGGAGTCTATTGATTGGACTACCTGGTACTCCAGTTAAATCTAAAAATCAGTTGAGGTTTATCAGCTTAGCCACTAACTTGTACAGTGCGTACACTCCAATCACTTCTGAGCTGTTGATATCAGCAGAGAAGACTTCAGGGTCCCAGTTGTGTCATTCCGTTTCAAATTTAAAGTGATCGTTTGATGATAACATGAGATCGCTGTGACTACATGTAACTGGAAGTTGCAATATGTAGTGATAAGTTGATATTTCCCGGATGCCACTATAAAGACAACAAAATAAATAAATGCATAGTTATCGAGCTTTGAATCTCTTCATTATTTCTGTTACGTCAAATATAAGCAGATGTTATATTGATAGTCATCAGACCCATTTAGCTTATGGCTACCTTGACCAAAGATCATCAACACCACTTCACGACTACCTCCAATTACTGCTTCATCCACAACATACATGGCTAAACAAACGGTATTTTTAAACGTTTAAAAAGTAGAGCTAGTTGACTTTCGTATGGAATGTGTTCGTCTGTCATTCGTAAATATAAACTGTTAGCAGATAAAGTTCACAAAGGTAGCCACTACTACGCTTGCTGGCAAAAATCTATGGTCAATGTTATATTTCATAACACAACATGCATGTCACATAAGCAATTATGAAATTGGAAGCCAATGGGTATCTTTACATTTTCAACAGTATAATTTTTACTAGTATCAAATACAAAAAAAATAATTAAATTGTATGTGTTAGCTCTGGAATCTATTTATTAGCTGAATGTTAGTATGAACAATTAGAGTATCAATTTGATGGGACGATAGATTTACGCAACAGCTCCAGTATAAATCGTTAACGAACCACTAGTAGGTCGCTGAGGCCAAGGTAATCATATTGTACATTTATCTATCGTGACATAAAATACGATATTGATAAGATATTCCTCCGTTGAACCTTTAAATCAAAAGGGTGTAAACATATGCCTTGGCTTTAATTAGTTTAAAATCTTAGCATATATTCCACACAGGTACTTCTTAACATAGACAAGTAAAGTTGTCTCTGCTCGAAAGCAAAACAACTTGACATTGACTCGATAGGATTGATAACGACAATGCTTAATAAAGGGTTTGAGATGTGTTGTTTAAATGATCTATTTACTCGTACCAGTTGATCAGAGTCAATTTATCAATGCAAATCGCTGTAACCACTAGTAGCAAATAGCAGGTTAAATGAAAGGCACGCGTAGACATGAATGAGTCGATAATCAGTCCAACATGACTTTTGATTGGCTACAAAATAATTGAAAAGAACCGTAGCTGCTGCAACAGGTTAGAGTGATCGCTTTGCATGTGGAAAGTTGTGGGTTCAAATCCCAGACCAAATATTTTAATAATAGTACACTATATTTCCTTGACTAACGCTCAACACTTGCAAGTGGAAAGGCTTCCAAATGTAGCATTTAGTGTGCTCGGACTGTTGTGCAGTCCAAAGGCCAAGGAAATGGTGACCGGCCCTTTTTAACCGTACGGGAGGAAACTTTTACCTGTATAGCTGAGAAGAAACCAAGAAATATCTAACCTATTTTCAAGCTTTGACCATATCTGAGACTCTAATGGTCTTCAGGATGATAAATTAGCCGTCCAAACCCTAAACTCTTTAATTGATACACTCATCTAGAAGGCTTGTCATCCGACACGAATCACGTACATATGTCAGAATACGGCAACCTACGAAAATGATGAATTTTCAGGGTAAGGTAGGATCGAAATAGCAAATAACAAAGTAATGAGCCAAAGAAAAACAAAGGAACAAACGCATGAATAACGTGTTTTGTACCAAATTCCAATTTCTGTTCATGTATGTCGATGGAAGGAAGATAAACAAAACGGTCAGTCAACATGGAAGTATATGTGTACTTTTCAACTTTTGTTTCAGTTGTGAATCTGTCTAAATTCTCTTTAGTGAGAACATTAAATGATTTTGCTTGCCTTTGTATGTAGGCTATTGAGGTATCTTGCAATTCTTGCTGTTGCTTGATATATGCATTGTGCACAATGCATATATGCAGCCTGCCTAGATAACACTTCCATAAATGCATGTCACGTAACATTTTAATCTTGAAAATATCAGGTACAAGAACTAACTAATATAAATGTGAGGATATCCAGTATATATCTTGTGCATCAAACGTCATATCTTAGAACTACGAAATATTCATTATTTAGCACGAAGAGTACAAACAAGATATCTTATAGACACTTAGCTACTAAAAACGTACATTTTTGTGTGGAATTTTGCAATTAATGTCTTCTATCGTATTTCTTACAAAAGCACATTGCCTATCTTGGTTTAAAATAATACGAAAGTGATCAAGGTTTAATCCAAATCTTTAAGTTCTAATGCCCTCTCTGTGGCAGTACACATTTGGACAGATTACACAGGAAATACACCATCCCACAAGTGTTGCTGATAAGCATACTCATTTCATGCCCATGCTAGATGACGATTCCAGTTTTGCAACAATATTTCAAAGCTCATATAATATGTCCTTTCAATCATAGTCAATAAATGTGCAATTTCGCTTGACTTTGTCACAATCTGACTTTTGGTTATTACATTACTCCAAACCTGTCTACATCTCTTCGCATATTTTTTCTGGAATGTCATTAATTGATACAGAGTGCAAGCATAGTGGCAAATTAAATGGGTAAACTATCTGTTGTGAATAATTACAAATCCTGCTGCTACTTTCGCTAACGTATTTAACACAGTAGAGAAGACGCCACATCTGCAGACGTGAGACCTTGGTTCGAAATGCTTTTCCGCTGTGACACACACTCTGTTCTTGTTTATATATTTTTAATTTGATAGACACATTGTGAGAAGTAGTTTCATCTGATAAAGAGGTAACTGTGTTCCAAGAAACGAAGTGAAGTCTCAATAAATAACATAGTTTTTACTTGTTCAGGTGCGACAGCAGCAAGTATGGGCTTCTCTACAGCTAGGCTTACGTGGTGATAGCGGCCATCAGGATGTCATCTTTGCACGTTTGTGAGTATTAACACTATAGCAGCCTAAAAAGTAATTTGAGGAAGACTTTTGCGTGTAAAGTCTTAATATCTATTATTTTATTACAAAAAGGGGAAAGTTCGGTGTCGTATCAAATCAAAGTATTAGTTTGTGTATTGATCTTAACAATAAAGAACTGACATGCATTTTCTGTATGAAATCCTGAGAGAAAATAGTTGCAGAAATTGTCATTATTCTTTTAAAGACTCTGGAGTAAATCTTTCATTACGGAGGACTCTTACTGCTGTGCTCATAAATTGAAATTACAAAACTTACAGGCTGCAATTTTACTGTCTTTTGGTAAAGGGAAGTGACCCCCCCTCTCGAATTTTCGAACGTCAAGACCTTAGTCATCCAATAGCATTTGCGGATGGCTCGTTTGTATCGCTAAGAGGGCAGTACTTTGCTGGTTAATAGGTTTCATGTGCTAGTCCGACCGCTTTTCATGTCGTAAATTGATGAAATCAGAACTGAAGTTCACTTTCGGAATAATATTAGCCAAAGAGTATTACGTAATATTATAACATCAACACAGTATTTTCATCATTTTGTCTAAACCAACCCTTCTACCACAGTAAATGCCCCGATTACAAAACGGACTCTTCAAACGGCAAAGATAAAGACATCGAAATAAACTGAACATCAACAATACTTAGCTACCTCTGTAACGAATTCAACAAACTATTGCTACCGCAAGTTCCCTCCTTTGCAGAGTGTGGAAAAATATTACAATTCGGGCCTTGATTAACAGCAGGCGTGCATTGCGTCTTGGTCAAGATTGGCATTCATAACGAAGTTTATTTTGCAAAGTCAAAGAAACTGTACTTAAATGCCTATTCTTTGAGATTGACTTTGGTTCATTATACTTCCCATTTGAATAGCCTTTTAGTGACTATGGATTCGACTATTATTTACAAAGAAAACAAAGGAACAATAACAAAACAACATCTGCTATAATCGGAGGACACTTTTGTATTCTTCATTGACGTTGGCATAAAGTTTTTTACATCACAGTTACGCCAAACGTTATGTTTATGCCGTTGTCAAGGTAACAACACAATAAGCTACAAAATTGACAATATTAAATGATATTAACTCTCTTTCATAGATCTGAATACTCTGAATTATAATACTGAAACAATAAAGATTGATACGTGTAGACTTGTTGCTTCACTGACTCATTTGAAACCTCTTTTGGGCCAAACAGCTTGATATATTTCGCGTAGGCTCAAGCAGGTCCACATGAAAAGAAGTTGGAAGGTTTGTCTCAAGCAAAAACATCAAAGCAAAGCTGAGGTCAGTTCTTTTTATTTCTTGCAAACAATTTTACAAAATCAAACAGCGTATGAATTAAATAAATATCTCAATATGTGGCTTTCAAAACAAGTTAATTGAGAATGGTTTAAACTCCAGTATATAATTTATTAGTATTGATACGGAATTATGAGAGAACAGAAAAGCAAGATCAGGTTGATATGGGAATAGGTATAAGCTAAACAAAAGAAACTCTAGGATTTCAAATGTTTTCAAACTTCTTAAAATAAAACTTTTACCCTTGATTGAGTAACCATGTCCAAAACGTATTTACAGATAAGGTCATCCAATTGTATGATAATCAACAAGAGCTGTCTGTCTCAGTAGGGAAACTAAATACAACAATAGGAATTTGACAAAAGTAAACTTTCTGTGGCAACTAACGAAATAGATGGAGATTATTGTGTTTTGAGAGCTGTTAGAAAGAAATGAACTGGTTTTACCACAGGGAGACATTCCAGTCGTGTCCAAAGAATGAATAAAGTTCTTTGAAGTGCAACAGGTGTATCAACATTATATCACCAATACGTTCAGTAGGTTCAACACCTTCTCGCGTGTTACTTAATAGAATAAGGTAGAAACATAGCCTTTTGTCTGTTTTCTTTTTCATAGCTAGAGTATACGATTTTTCAAGCCGAGTGTTCACTTTGAAGTTTAAAAGATTGATGGAAAATCATACGGCAAACTACAGTCACTTGATATCCAGAAAAGGTGATAAGACTAACGTTCTTTACTGCAAATTTTGGAGTTAATCACCCAAAAGTTTCATAAATCTTTACCCACACTGACTTTTTTGTTACAAAAAAGTTAGTCTAACAGCACTATCAATTTGGGTGGTTAAAGCTATGTCAATATACTGGTTGACAAAAACATTTTTGTCCTCTGCTGTTTTCCATTTGAGGTGATTTTAGCCAATAGCCATATGCTGATTTTAAATATAACAACCATTTTGTCCCTTCATGTCAATTTTTTTGTACTTTTTAAATTTCATTTTTTGCTCACATTCTGTAAAAGTGGTACAAAGAAGGTTAAGGTTGAGAAAGTGAGACTTTGAAGCTTTCTTATCAGTAGCAACATATTAAAAAGACCTTTACATCCGCTCCGTACTACTTCTACCATTCTTGACCAGCGCACTTTATTACATAAATATATTGGAGACGTTAATGACGAACATCATGAACACACGTGATACATTAAGTCATGCAATGTTGCTAAGGGACAACAATGGGAGAAGGAAATAGAATTTGAAATGGCATTTTTCTGGATAATGTCAGACTCTCTGGACCATTTTGATACATACAAAATACCTCAAGATAGACGAACACAATTATCTTTGACTTTTCAATACATAAGAATTATACAAACACAAAAAAACAACAATATTGGGATTTGGTTTAGTCAAAGCAACAGTTCTTGTAGATGTCAGGATTTTATTCCATAAAAGAACTGGATTTTTGTGCCAGGAACTTTCCTGTTTGTGACTGGCGTAAATGGTTTGCATCTATGTTGTCACGGTTGATGCTCCAGCAATAGTCTGCTATCATTCGAGCATCCCATCTTCTTTGATGTTTGGCTTCCAGTTCCCTAATATCTTGGTGGAAGCGTTCACCTTGTTCGTCACTAACATCGCCATAGTTGGCAGGAAACCACTTGAGATGGTTACGCAAGAAGTGCACTTTGATACACGTGTTAACTCCAATTCGTTAATATGCATTTAACATGCTTTGTACGATTTCTACGATTTGTGCTTAACATCTTGACATTTTATTGTATTCGATAATAACAATAGTTTGCATTCAAGTTTGTAGCTTTTCTCTCAAACCTCTCAATTCATCATCGATGAAGGCCATGTTTACGTTTCTAGTAGTTGATTGCTTCGTCAACTTTTCTATTCATTCGTCAGTCGTTCAAATTGCTCATTATTTGTTCGAAATGCTGGCTAGAAATTTGAATCATCGGACCGATTATAATTCAACGAGCCAATTACAGATTATTAACCCGCAAAGTCAATTACCACATTTGCACTTATCAGAAAGGGCATACGATTAAAATGTTTGTCAACACGGAGGGGTGGGGGGATAATTTCATCGAAATTGTCAAACGACATTTCAAGTATTTCAACTTATGTAGCAACAGCATCAGCTACTGTACAGTAAAAAAACTGACTAATGCAATTGTCTCAAAACGTATAACCTAACCTGTATGAGTATATTTAAAGTGCAGATGTGACATAAAATAGGTAAGGAATTTTCCAGACACTAAGTTATAATCCTATAATAATGTCTAACTTCCAGTTCTCATCTGTATAAATGTGGATTTTGCAAGGTCTTACCTTTTTGGGGACAAGCGTCCCTATTTATCATAGGGTCTTTCACTAACTCTGAAAGGGGAGAATTTTGCATATAGCTACTTTTTCCTCTGTTCTTGGGCAAGACGCCATTGTGTCGATATCTTGTCCTTTTACGTGTTTCCAGACAACACTTTGCTACTTCTTGCTCTGCTGCATGTCTGGGATTTCTTAATTTCACAATAGATCATTTAACTAAATGAAATCTTTTCGATAACTAAATAAAATCTTTTCGATGTTTTCTAAGAAATGAATATAGTGTATATGACTACTTGACTGAAAATGTTACAAATGCTATATAAAAGTTTGAAAAACAAAGAGCTGTTGTCAGGTTTGTTGATTGATAAAATTTTGCTCAATAAAGATGATAAGTCGTTAACTAATACAAGCTTTGCAAAATGATCACAAATGTTTATCTCCTGTGGTTCACTTAATAGCTGATTGTGATTTTAACGAATGGTTAAACCTTTTTTCTTTGTTAGGTTTTGGGTCTATCAGACAGAAAATTACGTGACAAAAATCCTTTTCTGAACTGGGGTTGTGACTTCAGTGTGCAGTTTTAGTGTATGTATGTAATGCAAAAAATGCAGGTGTATGTCTGTCGTTCTGTTTCTCCCAAAAAGTAAGAAGATTGATCTCAATTTTCGTGTTTTCTTATGGAGAATGTTTCTTCGAGATACGTTTTGTTAACGGATATGGACTGATTCCTCTTAACAAAACATAAATTAAAAATTTATCTTATCTAATATTCAATCTAATGAAACGAAAATATAAGTGGAATGGTGTGAATGATCTAGCCATCTCCAAGGACCGTTCTTATTTGTAAATATTCATTTTGGTTTCTTGATAGACTGTTAAGCAAAGGTGTTTCATCCAAGTCAAAC
>JANTCA010054428.1:0-17516 GCA_024741275.1 Chironex yamaguchii
AAAAGCATTCATTCAGGTTACCCATCTTAGGAGTTCACTCTGATGTATTTACTTGTAGCTTTTGTAGAACAAATCTTTTTAGGTGAGACCTGTCAGAGGAAATCTGTGCTTTATGACAAGCCTGTTGAGGCAACAATGCTTTGTAGGCCAACTATGAGTACTTTGTCAATTTAATACATGCTATATGTGTTCATGTGACAATTTTTAGCAACAATGAGGGAGATCAGCTCCTGAAATGAGGAAGATTTGGGTGCCAATGAGGGAGACAGAAACTTTTAGTGTTATAAGAGGCAATATGAATCTGTTCAAACATAACTGTATATTCAACCCTTTCATTGTCTTTATAAATTATATAAATGCATAAAAGACAATATGCTATATTTCACCCTTTTTTGTCTTTGTAAATAACATAAATTTATGAAGGAGAAAATATGCTAACAACAAAAAATAGGCCAGGTCATTCACTATGGAAAGTGTACATCATGTTAATCATTTATCCACTAACCTTTTGCAAATAGTGCAGACCCATGTCACAGCCTATAAGCTGCCTCATTTTCGAGTACACTATTTGGAACTCGAGTTAATTAGGTCTGTCCATTGTTTTGAATATGCATAAAACTCTTATTATATGAAAAAATAACCTTATTTTTTTCTTTCGTGATACTGCAAGTGCATAAAAAGTATTCATAGGGGAACGAGTTACAAAAGATCATTAAATCAGTGTATAATCCTACTAAACAACTCCACCAAGATCATAAACAATGACAATGTATCAGCATTGTCTCGAATGAAAAGACTTTCATAGGGACATGAGTCAATCCTTTTGCATTCAAATGTGTACTTACAAAAAGAGAGCAAAACAATTGGATCGGGAAAATTTTGTTTTGAAAGTTTGAGAAATCGGCAGATTTCTTTTCCCCTTGCAGAAGCTGTGGGAGATGGCCTTCAACGCTGGAGTCTCCCGAGCATTCCAGGAGGAATCACATGTATTTGTACGTTTCACAGAATAAAAAGGCGGAACAAATATACAGTGGTTCTTGTGTGCGAGATGCGCTCATTTTCATTTTCAAATCGTTTGGCTAGTGCAGAGGCAAAACAGTAAAAAAGTGAATACTTTTGCATCGTATTGAGGTATTCCAATCTGCCACGACAAATATAGTTTAAGCACTTCCAGAAGGAGGAGAAGGAGAAGAAAGAGATGGAAGTGTATTTTTATTGTAAATGGTGCTAGAAGCACCCCGTCAAGCCAGCGGAGAGTACAAACCTCCGCCAAGCCAGTATTATTATTCAATTAACAGGGTTTTTCCCTGCGATGTAATGAATTGATTTAATTTCACACCTTCTCGCCTTGAAAGGTGCAAATGATATTTTTGGTAGTATTTTTCTTTTCAAGCCCTAAGTGATAAGAGTATAAGGGCCTGTTTATATGAGGCGGGCCAGCCCACCTGGCTCGCTTAGGCGAGATCTACGTAAACAATGACTTCCTTTGTTCAAACAAATTGCGTTTATATCAGCAGTGGGCCAGCCCTCCCAATGGAGATCAGTGAATAACGTAGGCAGGATCCCGCTGAAGCGAGATATTTACAGTCCCAGGAAGGGCTGGCCCGGTAGACCGAGATGAAAATACCTATTTTGCGCAAGCGCGGGGTGACTGTTTTTCAAATCGAGTTTGCAACTTGAATGGATGTTAGGCCAGCCCGCTTGGCTGGGATGACCTTTAACTATGTAAACACAACCAAAATTCATCTTGGCCGGGCGAGCCATCCCGGTCAGGCGGGCTGGCCCGCCTCATGTAAACAAGCCCTAAGAAGATCTCTTTGTCTTCTTATTTATTATCGCACCAAGGAGGTTTTATTTTCGACAGCATTTGTTTGTCTATGAAGGTTTTTCTTGGATTATCTCTCAGTATCCATTTTAAAATTTCATTAGCGAAAAGGTGTTCTAGAATCCAGGATTTCAGACAAACAGAGGCGGCCGAAAACAAAACTTTCTTGGTAAAGGTAACAAGGTTGTTATAAAACCTCACATTTGCAATATGCTGTCCAAGAGTTTCCATCTGGACCTTAAACTGTACTGAGTGGCAAATCTTGACTTATTTAGGTATGGACGTAACACACCATCGCTCTTGTCAAAGCAGTAAATGCTGCTCTCGTATAGTTTGTTGTAATGAAACAGTGAAAGCAGTTTCCGTAGTGTCCATGAATAATGAACCAATCCTCTGTCTCGATATGTTTTAGGTGAGGCCACTGTTTCACTTGTCAATAGCAGATTTCTTACTTGCCGTCCTGTGGATTAGTGGGGCATCTGTACATTTGCAAAGCAAGGAGGCTGCACTTGGAAAACGGCCTAAAACATGCTTCATATTGCAGTCAGTTACCGAGGTAAACTTTTTCGACTTGCCTGTATAACAAGTTAGTTCATTTGAACCACTTCTGGCAATTGAGAATTTCTTTCTACACCTACTTGACATCAAAATTAAATGCGATAATTTTTATTTCTCATTGTTGCAAAATCTGTGCAACTGTCATTTTGGTTTTCACAGTTGTAAGCAGCTATACATACACTAAGGAACTATGACAAAGTTTCTTCCCGTTTCTTAAAGTATCTTGTTGATTTCATCAGCAGGCGGACTGGAGGTCTTTTCTAACATGATTGTGGTTGTGATTCAATACAGTATTGGGAAATCAAATAGCAGCATTCTCAAGATTTGTCCCAGCAATTAACACCTTTAAAGAGTAACTTCATGAGACATTGTTTTCTCAAAATTCGACATTTTTCTGCATTGGTCATTATGTCGCTTAAGCGAACTCTTGCGATATAATGAAAGCAGCGGTGGCCAATATGTTCAGTTTTCTTTCGTCAGAATTAAGCAAATCCCGGAATGCCCCCGACGCTTTCGCAATAAAAGTTTTGAACTTTGGTGTAAGGTCTCAATTCCCCATTATGGGACGCCTAGGCAACAGAAGACGTCGGCAACCTAGGTTTCTTCCTGAATAAGTAAGGCATCATCATTTTTAATACAGCATATGATCACGGACTTAGAGCAGCTGAGTTGTAGTCTTGGCTTTGTTCTTTGGGCCGCTAGCCTATTAGTCATCTGTAGCATGTCTGTCTTCTGCCGTTTCTGCTTGGAGAGCCACTTCATCAGTAGATGCCTAATCTGTAAATTTTTGCCCGCTGAGGAATAACCGCTGGCTAGCTTTTCAGATCTCTAGAAAGGAGTCAGACAGCGCTAACGCCAAATTAAGTGGCATTACACCTCCCTGCCTCGCTCTTGAGTGGGTTACAAGTGCTCTCTTTTGTATACTGTTACTTTTCATCGCGTTTACGAGTACTTGACCGTCAGGCCAAGATATGTTTAAGGTGGCATGCCCGCTAGCTTCTATGTTCCCCACAAACCTTTATAGTGCGCGCTGTCGAAAGCAGCCAAAAGTCCAGGAAGGCAACATATGGTCAACGGCGTCCTCATGCGTGTGCTGCAAAAGTTGCATTTGTCCAAGTGTGATTTACACACCCTCGGCCTGGTCGGAATTCTGCTTGGTTTTCTCTGCCCGGATCTTGTGGTACGTGTTGTAGACGTATCTGCAACACGGTCTCCAGCACCTTGTAAGGCACAATGAGCATGACAATTTGAGCGAATATAACTAAGGCACAGTAGTAGTTGACATATAAGTTGGAAGGAAAAAACGCGAGATAAGGCAAGGATTGGTATGTTAAAAGCAGTTTGTCATAATGCAAGATTAGTTAAAAGGTAAGACAATTTTATAAAAAAAAGGAAAACATTAAGTATTAAAGGTCAAACGAAAGCGAGGCTAATAATGTCCCGATTAGTTAATAGCGTAAGAAAGTTAACTTAATAAGTGGGCGTTGAATGTAAGCAACGGTCTTTCTGACACAATTCCTCTATAGATCTTGCAATTAGCCTTCTCCCCTTTTTAAAGAAAGGTTACCGAGTTTCAGTTGGTGGGAATTTTCCACTATTTGAAGTAGCATGCCCCTCACCTACACCTGAAAGGATATTGCAAATATCTAGATGTACATTGAATACTAAATGTTTCAACAGCATATAGGTTGATTATTATTAAACACTTGCAACCTTTTCATAATACACTCTTTATTATTTTCATTAAATATGTTAAATAAGAATCATCTTGTAGACTTTAAAGCGTTTGTAATATTGTCAGTAGGCATTAAACATTAAAGCTATTTTTGATAATTGCCTGTTGTATCATGTGGGAAGTAGTAAACTCTGGAATCTCTTATCTTATCTCGTATTTCACGATCTTCACCAGTGCCCCTGTCGTTGGAATGCCAGCATTCAATAAAGGCCGCCTTCTACTAAACGTCACACATGCAAAGTGTTTAAGTGAAATGATCGCTTTCACATTTTTTATCGCCCCGCTTTAGTTAACCACGTTAATTGGAATAACCACATAAGGGCAGGTCAATGGAAACAGAACACAGATTCTAAGTACTCAAGTCTCCCCCTCTCCTCAAAATTAAACTTATTACCTCCGCTAAGTATGTTATGTTTTTGCTTACTTTTATTTGTATGTCGGTCTGTTTGTCTATCTGTCTGTTACCACCATAAAGGAAAGTTGTTTTGAACGAATTTCGACGAATTTTTCTGGTGATGCCAAAAATGGCTCTCTAAGCAACTGGTTAGGTTTAAGATCTCGTAATCATTCATTTTTATTGTGAGATACTGTTACAGTAGACAACCTCAGGAGTCTTGTTGGAGGACAAGGCATGTATTGGAATGAGTTGCTTGGCTTTAAATGATTTTTAATTTTTAACAGTTCTGTCGCATGACTAAGGCCTTGTAGGTCATAAAAATTCGCGGATGGATCGTTATCTTCTTAAAAAGCGCGATGAAGTTATTGTTTTTTTTATTTTGTATTCATATACTAGCCCCACTGTACTACAATTTTTTGAATCATTTACGTAGATAATTTTTCTCAGTTCATTGGTCTATGGCTTGGTGGAGGTTTTCACTCCCCGAGTGTCTCTAGTTTTGTTTGAAATAGCATTAATTTTAGTTTCCTTCATAATCTCCTCCAACAAGAAAATAGTGATTTTTTGGCTGATGTGAAACATTCACGAAAAGATATGGCCTCACCCTTACCAGAAGAACAACATTTGCCCAAAAAGGTTTTGTTTTAACGAGAGCTAAATCGGTAATGTATTTTACTCAAATTCACAGATTAAAACAGAAATTTATTTACAGTCCAACCTATATTAAATGCAACGAATGATACAGCCCTCTGGTCAGATATGCCCGCTCAAAGTACTATGGGTAAGACTGTCAAAAAAGACATACTTTCGACAAGTGAAGAGTGTACAAAGGTGATAATCTCGTCAGATAAAATCCAGTTGAAACCGTTTAGTGTCTGTGCTAGTGCAAAACATGCGTGAAAAGATTTGATAGAAGAACTGAAGTGCAAGTGTATCATCAGCAAGTGGACATTTGAACTGGAAATTGACTGTGTCTTACGTATTCGTGCAGTTTTAAAACAGGTTTTCTAGTAGCAGCCGATTGCCACGTTGCAACTCACAGCGAATGCCAAGAAACAAATTTAGTCAGACAAATCTTAAAAATAACTTTAACGTCGGCCTTGTCTCCAAGAGCATAGACACCTCACATCCAGGCACCTGATGTATTCAGAAACAAACCATTTAAAGTGCATGTTACTGATGAATATGGCAATTGGTATAGATCTGGCATTCACAAATATACCAAATCTGGAGATATAAAAGCCCTGCGAAAACAAAAAACGGTGGAGTGGATTTTGGATGCTTAAAGTAAATTGTTGAAAGCTTATTTCATCGTTGCACGCTGCTCTTGTCAATGGATGGTTATAAGGATGTATTAATTTATTATTTTAAGATGGACGGGGCGTGTTTAATTATTGAAAGTAGTTTTGCAAATGATGAATCATGGTTTAAAGAAAATCCGTTTACCGAAGTAACTGACACGGAGGTATCGAGTGTGTGTAGGCCCTTCCATCATGTCGATGAAGATGAGAAACGTGAAGATGATATATATAGCTAAAGCTGTAAAGTATAGCAAGATAAATCTCTTTGTCTTTCCGTTTTTGCAATCATCATCCAATAGAATCTCAAAACCTGCACGCAAAACCTGTCATTATTATGGCTCTTGGAGCTAATCGTTGTTCTTTACCTTCTGATTTTGTGGCCTGTCACTTACAAAACTTCAATTTTACATTCAGTGTCCTTCTGTTACATAGATTGACTGGGCTTTGTCTTTATTCATCAAACTTTAAACAGTCCTTGTGTGGAAGTAACTACTATTTTTCTATAAGCCTTTTAGGAATTAATTTTTAGATGAGAAGCAGTTTCCCAATCGTCTTACATTATGCATATACCTTTAGCATTTAATACTTTAGCATTGTTCATTTTACTACATTCCTGGCTTTCTCTTGGATTGGGGAGTTTTTTTCATCTCGTCGTGGTGGGTTTCAAAATTTTTATCTTACACACGTTTGCACGCACACTTGTTACTTTTATTTGTCAGTAGTTCTTTGTTATCGGTTCTGTTATCTAAGTCCCAGTTTAGTGTCATTTTGTTGCTAACACAAGTGTCCAAGTTGCAATGGGTTAGTTGAATCCATGCATAACAATCACAGTCTTGTGGTAAAACAAGGGCAGTCTGCTGGCATGTCATAGTTACGAAAGCGACAATTCCTTCGAGAATACATTTTAACGTGCTAGTTACATGTAGTTGTGAAATAACACACATGATACGTCATCAAGTGTAGTTTCTATAACCATTTTTTTCTTATTTGTCCTAGATGGTCCATGTTACAACATTCTTCTTGACAGTAAATTATGCATTCGTTGTTTGGAGAAAGGCCAGAATAAAATACGTTGCCCGGAACCCATTTGACTATATTCTTGTAAGAACAATCTTATTACAATACTAACATACTAGCTTGATTTATGCTCTTTAATGCACACTTTGAAAATTGGTCATGTGAATAATGACAAATGGTGTCATTCCTCATTAATGAGGTAATGGTAACAGTAGCTATAGGTCGCCGAGATTGGTAGTGAGATTTGTACACACATTATTTCATAAAAAGAGTTAAGATCGTTACAAAGTCAAGTTTACATTAACATTTGTAGGGTTTTGGGTGGAATACTTCTTGAAGTATGAAAATAAAATCATATTTGTTAGAGAATTGTTGCTTCAGGGATTATTTCATTTCTCCCAAACGTCAATAAATGTATTAATGGTTAACCATGATATGTTTTTGTGGCCACGTTGAGCGAGCAGTAGTATCAAATAGCGAGAGCACAGGATAGGAAATATGGTATTGGTGTTGTGTACGAGTTTGTATGCTCTACGTTAATGAATTATCAAATGTGTTTGCCTATCACCTTTTATCATCGTTTCAAGTCGCACCAGTCACTATGACTTGATATGATCATTTGACGTGATTGCTTTCTGTCATGTGGAATACATGATTGTAGCTCTCACTATTAAACAATTACTATTGAGGTGACTACAACTGAAGTTAGCTATGTTAATTAATTCTTTCTTTCTCAAATTGATTTCTCCCTAAGCTACCAAATTACGAGTCACAATTGTTGCAACGGTGGATACCTCTCCTGTGTTACCTAACATCCTGGTAAGATTTCCAACTCATCTCGTGATAATGAAGATTCGAACCTTTCACCACTAACCAATAAGATTGTATATGTTATAAGCAAGACTACGACAGCTTTCACCAAGACGCTACAGGACCGTTGTACCGCAATGTCTGTACTGTCAATTGTTTGGTAAGTGTGTTAACTATGCTACGCTCCCTGTTCAAACACTTCAGATAGAAATTTTGACTGATAAAGACAAATTGTAAAACAAGTTTTAAGCATCTTACACGATTATTGTTGATAATTTTCATCTAATATTAGGATGCAAAAGGAGAAGTTAGGAAAGTGAAAATTAAAATCGACGAAACAGTAAGATTTTACGATTATTGGAAACTCTGTGTTGCACAGCTTTGCCGTGATGGCAGCTGACACGCACGAAAAAACTTTCTTTGAGACACATTATCCAGGTAACACATACTCTGCAAGTCACCGAAGAACAAAAAGCGATATTCGGTACTTTAGAATGTTACTAAGAATGCTGTAATGATCCAGATAGCAAATCATGACATTCCAAACGTCTCGGTAGCTTAGTGGATTCTGTTCGTAAAGCAGAAGGCCATGGTTTCAGATCCCGCTCTGGACGTCTGATTTGTTTCTCAGAGTTTCAACAGCTTAATTCTCGTTAACGCACAAATCAGAAAGCCACAATTCAAAGGGCATGATACTGTGAAGTTGATGTCCCGACGTAACTTCCCCCAAACAACAGCAGCAGCGCTAGATGCTTACCTGGGATGAACTATTTATTTCTTGTATTAATCCGCAATATAATTGAGAATCTTCAACTGACAGATTTAGAAAATGGAGAGATCATGTTTGACTTTAAAAAATTCTGTATGGAAAAAGCAGAAGTCCAAATATAGTTGATGATGAAGTTAGAATTCTATTTACGGAAATGCTATTCAACAAATATTGCACGCCTTTTTTTCGAGACTTCCATAGAGCACTTTGGGTTGTTTGAATAACCACTTTGAGCTTGAATTTATTCACTTTTTGGTGCGAAATTGGACAAATTATTAAGTTACTCCGTTACACTGACAATTAGTTTACCATGGAAGTCAAAAGCCCTGCATTGTGGTTTTCTCCATTCGTGGCCTCGGGAAAAGGCACTGCCTGTCTTTGGTATAAAGGACTGGTTGTGTTATAATAATTAGAGCCAAAAGCAAACTGAAGCCTGTAAAATGGTTGGAGTTTTGTTGTCTCTGATGAGTGTTCCTCACTGATTAAATAATATTATTACTTACAGTTTGATATTCCTCATACTCAAGTTTGCTATCATGTGATCATTCACTTGCTGCAGTATAGTGTTCTGAAAGTATACTGTTATAACTGTAGTTTTTATTTCATTACTCTCGCAGGATTTTTCCATTTCTTCTGTTTATTCCACTGGCCTTGCAGATAAATAAATTGAATGTTATTGATTGTCAAAGGTAAACTACATTGCATGTACATTTATTTGACGTATTGGGAACTCAATATGTACAATCTTGGTCAGTCAGCCCCCTGTCTACGTGTCTCACCCATGACAGTTTGCTCCACACATATCCTGTAGATCTTGAGCCTTCGTTTTTTAATATTCCTCGACCTTTTCCTTTTGAGGATGACAGCGCAGATTTTTGTTAAGAATGAGAGGCTTGGAACTGATCCCTGGAAGCTTAGGCGGCACCTGCTTATGACTGAAGACTTTTTTGGCTCCTTGTGGATCATGCCAGGATTAATACAGTCATTCATTTAGTCAACAAATATGTCTGGGTGCTTTAAAGCTTGTTTATATACCTTATTTAATTCTTCAGGTGCTCATGAAAGTGTCAGTCATTACTTTTATCCATTCTGCTCTTGAAACGTTTGTTCATCAGTTTGTTTGGCCTGGTGCGAGTTCCGAGTGTCTATCCTTGTTTCAGTTTTGGCTCTAGGTAAAAGAGAATTTATGACGTTCCTGCTAAATCGTTGCACGTTTTCATGCTTGTCGTTAACGATTCATACGAAATCATTAACTGACGTGCTTCTTTAACCTGGTTTTTAAATATCAGAATTTTATCGGCTTGAATAGTCGATTTTCCTCTACAATTTGTGTCCACCTTCCTTTGCTTTATTTGTGAAAACGGTGCTATCGGAGATCATCGACGATCACATATTTAGCGTTCCTGATGGTTTGTGACTCTTTCCGGTAAATAATTTCTAAGAAAACAATAAACTTTAAGAAGGAGATATTTTTATATAATATAACTATTGGCAGGAGGTACCCTTGTATTTCTAGTTCTTTCCAAGAAACCTCCCGCATATACGCAGTACTGGCACCAACCCTCCAGTTCCTGCCACAAACAACATACTCTCTATGTTTACCGGGGATGATCATCGACCATTGGAGATGTGCCCCGTTCATTGCTAAGTATTAAAACCAGGCTTTAAAATATCCGCAACTTTGGTGTAGTAAAGTCGTGATTCTCATTAAGATGTATTCCTTTGTTTTACAGATGCATAATTTTGCTCGACGTCCCAAAGCTCCAGGTATATCAAGTTCTCTGGCGTTTTGGTCTTTTGCGTGATATTATATCCCGTGCAGCTGTCTTGTACACTGAATTTTAAACAGAAGTAAATTTCCTACCTCGTGTATAGGCTTCAGAGGAGTAGCGAAACGGCAAGTGCCGTCCTAAAGTTTGACACCTATAACGTGCGCTGACATAATCTTTGGAAAAGGGACTTGTTTCGTACCCGTAGACTGTTTCGGATACAAGAACCTTTTTCTGATTCGGAAGGTGGTCGATGTGAAAAAGTCAGATAGGAAGGAAAATCGAAGATTTGTTGGACGTTTTATAGTGTTAGGAGACATACTCAGGTCCTTGTAGAGTCCTTATGTGACCCGCAGAGCCACAAAAATGCGAAGCAAATGGACTTAAAAGAGTACGAAAACAAGCAAGTCCTCTTTGCATAAGCAAGAGTATAGCTTCCTTTACATGTCATCAGTTATGAATAGTGCTTTATGTAATGTAATTTAGTATTCTATCCATGGTAAAGAGTAGTAAAGAAAGCTGTGACAAGTCTACTGGATAGTAATTAACCTCTTTGCCATAGAAAAAGCGAGGTCATGGATGAACCGTAGGTCTTAGCCTCACATTGACTAAATAAACCTGAATGTTGACTGAAATCGTGTCGATTTAGATTCGACGACATATATGTGAAGGACTCCTAAAGAAACACTGTGCCCCAGTTTTCCCTAATTTGTCGTGAAGTTTGATTTCTATTTTAATTGATTATATGTTAAAGTATACACAAAATAAGTAATTGTGATTTGAAGCAAGAACAGGCCTTTTTGTTTCACGCAAGCTGTTGCCCTCGCTGAATTATCTATGCAGCCTATTGACCGCCGTCGCAGAAACGTATCTCGTCCGCAAGAGACAGAAAGTTCAGAGCTAATGACAGAGGCGATCACCGTTTAGACCTAATCAAAGCAGGTGATCCACTAACCTCGCAGTACTTTCTCTACGAAAAGGCTTCAGCAAGATAGATGTGGAGTCCGTAGACAAGAATAGTAAAGGCGGTGCCATTATAACAGTTATGTACGGCTGTGGAGACCATCCAACGAAAACAGTAGTGGAAAGAGAATTACATTGACACAAGACTCACTTTTGTTCAATTTTCATGTCTCCTTGATATGTACTTTTATGAGTGATGTATTATAGTCCATACCTTGTAGATAAAGTATTATTTGCAACTTGAGTTACCTGTTTATGTGATTTGTATTTTTATTGTACTTTTTAAGTACTTATGGTCACATTTTGTTAACTTTTTCTAGCCAAATAGCTGGATATCGTCACATTATGGATACATTTTGCTAGTTGGGAGCCTTTGTCTGTCCATTGCTTTGCTCTTTGTAAGTACAATCATCATGATTTCTCAGCATTTTACAAGAGCGTTTTATGCTATTTCATGTGTATTTTATCGTTGTGACAAATAGTACCCTTCTTTTCCATGAAAGTATTACTTTGACTTGAAGATCCTCTGTTGTAAACGAACGGTGTAATGTCTGTGAATGAATATGTTGTATATTGTTGACCTGGGTAGTTCTCTAAGTAGAATGCATTATATCTGTAGCATCAGTTTTTGATTCCAGCTGAGTAGTTTCTCTGCTAGTAAGATGTTCTTGCCGATAGTAATTTTCTCTTTCATTTGCTGATAAAATGTATTACTATCTGTATATATGAGACTGCACGCTGACACATTGCTGCTTACAGACGAATCAGTGCCGTAGTAAAATGCCTGCTGTAGCTGCACTGGGGTATGTAAATGCATTAGTGAATACGTTTCTCGGTGAAGAATTCATCTGGTTTTTTCCTTCTCCGTTGTAGGTTTTGTATTTCCTAATCTACCGTATGATGTCAAGCGGTCAGCAGCGTAAGTGACCTTTGGTATTTGTACTTTGTACCTTTTCCTGTTTCCTTAAATGGCTCTCGGTTTGGTGATGAAGATACGAGGAACCATACCACGTTTTAGCTGGTTCCCTCAACTACACTGTCTAGGATTTTTGATTTCAGATGTTGATATTTTCCATCCATTTTTATGAATTATATTTCTCGTCCAATTATGCACTATAACTGTGTCTTATCTTTCAAAGTATATGCTGCAGTACTGACTGTTAATGAGAGAGTACAAATGGCAAAAATGAGGCAAAGGATTAACCTGTACATAATGGCGTTCTTAATTTGCTGGACTCCAGGTAACAGTTCATATTGACTAATTTTAAGATGTGAGCTACACATATGCCTTTTCAGTTTGGTTCAGCTGACCCTACAAGGCTTGTTTTGATCACTTTCAAATGATGAAGATTAGTTGTATTTTAGTCATGAACTAAAGAAATCAGCTTGATTAAAATCTGTTGATGGGCGCTTGACCTTCCAATGAACGTCTGGCCATGTAACCGTATTTTAGTTATAATTCTACACCTTTATCTCATCGTGTCGAGAGACCTGCATTGCGTGCCTCGTTCGGTATCAATGCTTCGGTACAATTGCTCTTAGACTGTTATGCATATCGTGATAAGATTTATTCCTGATCCTCACAGATACATGATCATACGTAAGGGTTTGAGGACGTTTGGAAATCATACGTTGTTCGACAGTGATACTCCACATCCCAGTTTATTACTTGTCCAACCTGAATTAATATTAAACTTGCTCTGTAAGTGCTTATCAATGAACTTCCCTGCTATTTGGCAAAAGAATTATTATTTACTCATTATAGTCTTACTAGTTAGTCGTGTTTGTATATCTCAATTGTCGTGAATTAACCATGGATTGTTATTTTCTAAAAGAACTACGGAGCTGACGCAAAGTTACCCGCTTTTCTTTCTTGACAGCCCTTGTACTCAGCATACGACGCCTCAGACAAGAGCCAGCCAATTTTGCATTTTTAGCCGTACAGGTACGAATCTTGGAATTCTATTTAAGTTGTTGTTTTTACGGTGGTCAATGTACTCTTCACTCGTAGACATCAAAATCATGACTTAAACACTTCTACCGTAACGCACATTGGCGAAAGTATTAAATGAGTGTATAAATTCAGAATTGGAAAACGTGGATGATGATGAATAGGCAATAAATAATCTAATTCTTATTGGAACAGGAATGCAAATTGTTAGCTTGATTTACTTCGTGGAAATTCTTGCAGCCACAAAACGAATGTGTTTTCTTCCTTTATCTGCTGTACTTTTCTTTCTTACCTGGATCTATCTGCCACTACTTTGAGGTGAAATTTAATTTGTGTGGTGTGGGAGTCCACTTGCTTTGCATGTTCTTATACTTGAGAAAGTATAAGGAAAAGCTTTGAGACAACCGTTTTGCTATTCAAGCATAGACATGCCCTAAAATGCACATACTGTGTTTTTAAAGCCTTGAATCTTTAATAAGTATCCGATTAGAGTCGCAAGATAAAAATCTCATGAAATCTTCACATTGAAACTGAAAGTATCGAGTTAGTCATTTAAATACTCTGATCATGTTTACACACATGGCCTATATCAATCCATCAATTTCTTTAGGAAATAACCTGTAGATTGGCTGTTGGAGGAAATTTGTGTTTTAAAAATTTAATAACACAAGTTAAGATGTTTTGTACGATTTTACTTAGGATTATGTCGTTACTTGAGATTTCTTAATCAATTTCCATGTCTTTATCTTAACATGTCATACGTTGTTTGATTTTCATTGCCTCAGAACTCGAACGTTTAATTTAATGAGTGAAACCAAAATTTTAAACGCTGCCATTGTGAACTTAAGAAGAATGGCGTCCTCTGGAGGCAGTGTAACCATAACGATTGGTAACAGGTCTCGTGTTACTTAGCTACACCCTCCTTTCCAGGTCATTTTGGCGCCCCTTCAAGGCTTTCTAAACAGTCTCGTTTATGGATGGAGCCGGAGAGCATTCCGTGAAGCCGAACAGCAGCTTAACAGGAACCACGGAAATGATGATTGAGTTTGGTTTTACTCGAAGACAAGAAGCTTTCTTTTCAGTTCGTTGTTAAGACAGACTTCATGTCTGAAATTTTTTTAACTGTGAAATATGCTTAAAGGTATATAAATGTAGTCTCTGCTATCATAAATTATTTTCTCCATTGATAAGGCAGTCTGCCTCTGTTGTGATCATCTTAATAATACTAAAGCATGTTTATCTTTGTTAAAAATTTGTGCTCCTGGCGTGGAGTACGCTGACGAGAGCCAGGTCACTTATCTCACAAGACAAAACTTGCGTAATGTGCGACACTGATATTCATCTCTAAAAAGATCTTCTTATGTGATCAGAACATTGCAAACGAGTGAGATTGCCTTTGATGGTGTTAAACACCAAGTTTTGTCTAGTTTTTGTTACAGAATTCTTTTGCAGTAAACGGTGCAGGATGTAATTACTATGCACCTCGCAATGAACAATACTATTTTGGATTGTGTAAACAGTGCCGTAGCAACCGGCGGGCAATGGGGCTGAAGCCCTTACAGTAAATTTCAATGTAAACAAATTAAAGTCACAAAAATGAATAGCATTCTCGTTTAAGTTAAAATAGCAGAGCAGTGTACTAGACATCACCAAAAGTGGCAGTAAACTGGAGCTCAATTTTATAGCTAGAAAAAAACTCACAGTATACAGTAATTGTCCAAATATTCATTCTAATCAGAGAAAACCTATTAAGTCTATTTTTAGCACATAGCGAGTAAACATTATAAAAGAGTCAAGACATATGTGCCACTCATTATGACCGACACCCGATTAAATTGCCTGAAACTCGTTCACGTGCAGAACGAAATGACTGATAAAATTGATGTCATCACGGCGGCAAATCGTTTTGTCGAAAGAATGATGTTCGACAGTGGCTTTTCGGAAAGCTCACAGAGGGTGGTTTCTAATACTACCAATTTATTGATGTACAACTCGTCCCACTAATATATTTAGTGTATATCAGTGGGCCATATTCACAATTTAAAACAACACTGATAAAGCCCCTTTCTCTCCTTTCTCTCACTACAGGAGCACATTTTGTTACCTTGCAACTCAAACTCGTTTCATGTTTGCTCCGTTATTGTCAATAGTCAGCAGTCTTTTCAATAGGTTGAATTTCAAAAATCCCCCTCCAAAGCCTGCCCTGGGCCACTCATAGTGTTGTAAAATGTCCAATTTTTGAAAATGAGCATCTTTTGTCTCCCTAGTAATTTCAAGAACTCGTTGTAAAACTTGGTTGCTTGATGGAGTGGGGGAAAAACCTGGTCGGTTTTATATGCTCTGTAAGGTGATAGGTGGGAGAGAGGGATTGTGTTCGACATTTTCTGCCCCTCCTCCCCCCTCTGTTTGCTACGGCACTGATGAATACATAATAACTTGTAATTTTAGCTGGTGTAACAGAAGGTATGTTCCCTTGTTTTATTTTACTTTTTTAATTATGCCAATGTTCGTAATTTGAATGTTTATTGTTATTGTATCCAGGCGTGGAAGATCTAGAAGCATAAAAATATCCAAATGTTGAAATTTTTTTCATATACTCTCTTCTATGGTGGGTTGTTGTACAGAGTGCTTGATCTGTAATCCTTGTCAAACTCATCAAAGTATGATACAAAAAGCACCCAGTTCCGTCATGCAAGCTTCTGTGCTGATATAAGGCAACCCGTGAAATTTATTCTTGGATAAAAGTGAATAACTTGTAGACAGTGCGTGATAAGGCTCGAAAAGTACTCGTTTGACATGGAGATGATATATTGAAACAGAATAAACGAGAGGAAAAACGAGTAATCATTGGGTGTGCAATCGCTGAAACGATGAAAAGAATGTCAGCAAAATGGCTTTAACCCTGGCAGAAACAGCATACATGATGCAATTAGAAACCTTCATTATAAAGAGATGATTAAACAGAACACGCCACCTCATGGTTGTAATTGAGCACTGATTCCTGTGTTATCGTGCGTAACTTCAGTGGAAGAGTCAGTATTCTGAGCTCAAAGCTGAAACATGTTTCCATGTTACAACGAACCTACCGTAAATCCTCGAATTGCCCCCTCCCTTCCGTTCGAAAAAGCTCCTCCCTCGAATAAGCCCCACCTTAGAACTACTAATTGTTACTAAGGCGCCCCCTCGAATAAGCTACCACTGCTAACTAATTGATTTTAATCATCTGAGGCAAAATCAACAAGTTAAATAATTTTTAACTGCACTTCCGCTTAAAGGATGCCTGCCTATGCCTGTTATCATGGAATTGTTGCGGCAATTTATTATTGCATTTTCCCATGATTCCTTCAGAACGAGAGATGAACTCTCTTGTATCGTGGAAATCTTCTGACTAGTCCACACTCTTCAAGAGAATTGAAGTCTTGTGTGAAGTACTGAACCAATCATAGCATCAAATGTCTGTGCGAGAGAAGCAATACCTCTGCAGCTCATCACATCTCCTGTGCTTGGTTCTTTTTCAATGACTATTTTGTTTGAATACATGAATGGTATGTCGTCCGTGTGACATTTGAGGCCAAATTCGGAGAAAAATACTTGTTGATCGACAGTTTCAGCAGCAGCCAAGTCATGCAAAATATAAATGGACGATGCCAGTTCTTTTACCAGATTTTCTTAGCAGAAATTTTTGCAAATGCACGCAATATTTATGCCAGCTTTCCCGACAGGAGAGTGACTCTGACAATTTCAGTTCAGTTAACGAGTCTGCGTCTTCGAAGACGGAACTAGTAGGGCGAAAGCGTTTATTTCGTGATTTCAACGCGCACCTGAAAGTTTTCTTATTTAGACTTTTTCGCGATCTTTTCTAATTTTTACGCATCTCGAACATTAGAAATCTCAATAATTTGCACGGAAAACGTAGCGCCAGCGCATATTCCAACAATAAAGTGTTCCATGATATGAAAGCAGCCAGCAGATTTTCGCAACCAGCGCCATGAGCATACATGCGAGTGGAAACAAAATACTTCTGGGCAATTTGTAAAATTCCACGTACCACGTACCTCCGCTATAAGTATATGAACACTTGAATATTGTAAATACCAATTCCTGACGAGTGAAAAGGAAATTCACGAAACAAGCTTGTGGAAGCTAAACCGGAGTTTTCGATTTGGATTTCCGTCAATTGAATTACATATACATAAATATATTTATATACATGTTTATGTATTACATAATGTTGAGGTATTACATAATGTTGAGGTATTACAAATATCTGACACTGATGAAGGCTTAAGCCGAAACACAGAAAAAATTAATGAATATCCCCTTACCCACCGCTGGGTTTCGTCACGTAATACCAAGGACTTTGAATGTCCTTCACCAAACCTTTGTGCCGTGATGGCACGGAGGTTTGAGTGTTGGCTTTT
>JANTCA010054439.1:0-17516 GCA_024741275.1 Chironex yamaguchii
CAAATATGCCACTTGTGAGAGTATTTGTTTGTATTTGAGACAATAGAAGATAATAAATTGAAAGTTTTAAAAAAAATATTATTATTATTATTATTATTAGTAGTAGTAGTAGTAGTAGTAGAAGTAGTATTACTGTGAGCACATTTTTGTGTGGCTCTGAGACGGAAATGATGACGTGTTTCGAGAAGTAATGTATTACGTATTAGTAATTAGTAATAATAATAGTAATAGTAATAGTAATAGTAATAGTAATAGTGATAGTGATAGTGATAGTGATAGTGATAGTGATAGTGATAGTAATAGTAGTAGTAGTAGTAGTAGTAGTAGTAGTAGTAGTAGCGGTAACAGTTGTAATAGTAACTATTAGGAGTAGTAGTACTGGTAGTGATGGTGTTGCTTGATGAATCTTCCGCAAGGATCGGATTAATAGTAGGAAGCAATAGCTTTTGTTTTATCGACAAGAACTATTTGAGAATCAGATACTATAACAGTAGTTAGGTAAGTACATTTGGTTCTCTACCTCCGACATGAGGTTATTTTTTTGCCAGGATTTTTGTGTCTGTTTGACTGTCTATCTGTTCGTTTGCATGATAACTCTAGAACTTGTGGATGGATTTTATCGAAATTTTCAGGTAGAGTTCAACGTGATATAAGAAACAATCGGTAATTTGGGGGGAGGGGGTATCCGAATTAAATGCTGGATTCATGATCACTGTTTCGCTAGTCAAACCTTCGTGCTGCTATTAAGGGATAACTCAGTTACCATATTTGATAAACTTATCTTCATGAAAGTCACTAGCAAGGACAACATTGTCGGGAAGACCTCAGTTGTTTGAATAAAATGACTGACTTGGCAGAGGTATGAGTTCTCGGAATGTTTGTAGTTTTTAACTAATATAAATTTCTGTGACGTCACGGCTTGCCATGTTTTTTTGTAGATGCCAATCAATCTGGTCGGGCAACTTATATTTTCAATTATCATCTACTGGATGAGTGGTAGTACAAATTTGAGTTTTTCTTATTTAAGTAGTCTTAAAGTTACAGTACTCCGCAGACACGCTTATTAATAGCCGTCTACACACGTTGGGAAAACGGTGTATACTTGTTTCAATCTACTACCAAGCTGAAAATGTATTAAATTGTGATTTGAAAAAGAAGTTTGTTCTCTCCGTTTTTGGGACATAAGGACAGATGAATTGATATTGTACTTTGGGAAGCATCTTACTATTTTTTAATTAGAATTTTTTCACTCTTAAAGTGTACACTGAGCAATATCTACTTGGTAACACGATTGACACGGTGATTGAACTTTAATGAAAACCATGAAGTTTTGCATTTTATGCACTTCGGAAGCTTGAAATCTGAATTCGAAGTAAAACTGTTGGAATCAACGTGTTTCAATGATACATGTCTCACCAAAAAATAGAATCATAAACGGAAAAACATACCTTTTTGTAATCAGAGATGTACTTTCCTGTTGTTCGTGATCTTTGATGCTTTTCCTTTTTTGTTTCTTGCAGGACTGCGACCAGATGCCGGAGCTTTCTTTACTTTCTTCGGAATATGTTTCCTTGTTTTGCAGTGCAGTTTATCATACGGTAAGCAACCTTTTCTTGCAATTATTATACGCGTATATTTTGACCAGCTTGCATTTACTTTTCCTGTTACATTATCCGTATCGGATTAGCGCCAAACAGATAGACAGACAAACAGACAAACACCTAGGTGATTTAACGACTGTGTTGCTTAACATCGAATATTTTTGCTGTGGTCTTGAACGCCAGTAATGAGCATTGGTTTGAGTCCTTCGTGGAAACTTTGCTTTTGTTCATAATATTAGGTAAAATGTCTTCTTCATTTGAAACTACATAAATTAAACTCAGTAAATTATTAACATTGTTCTTTATTAACTTTTACTGTATTGTTATGATAAGTAAACTAGTAGTACATGGTTACTTGCCTCAAATGTCAAATCTAATGAAGTGTCTTTCTCTTATCTCCAGCGTATTTTGTATCGGCTCTTATACCAAACATTAAAGTGCTCGCCGCATTTGGGACACTTCTGATTTTTCCATTTATCATGTTTGGAGGACTATTCATTAATGTAGGGTATGTAGAGACGCACAGCGGTTTTTCGGAGGATTGATCTATTGACTAATATAACTCAGAAATAATTATCAGCTGGTAACATGCATTTTTCCTTTTCAGATGTATGTTTATATTGTAAGATTGTTAATGTTAGTATTCTTGTTTATCATGTTTTACGTTGCCTTGTTTCTGCCGCCTGTTTCACTATTTAACCAAAGAAAAAGTAGGGACACAGGTCTATACTGACTCAACAGGGGCATGTACGTGAGAATGGTATCAGTAAATGTGTGAGACGGACTGAGCAAATGAGTGAAAACAACACCATGTTGGTTAGGAGATGGAAAAATAACCTATTTCAATGAATAGGTGGATGGCTGAGTCAGTGCTAGTGAAAGAGTGACGGAGTGTTAGAGTTAAGTTATGAGTTATGATGTCGTGAGTTTATAATTTCTTTGCATGGCAAGAGTTATTTACGCCCCCATAGATGTTTGCGTTTTTAGTGGTATAGATTATAATTTTTTAAACATGGATTTTAATTTGCCTTTTTATTTTCTTACACTAGAGCAATTCCTGTCTATTTTATCTGGTTACAGTATTTATCCTTTTTTAAGTATGGATACGAAGCATTAAGCATAAACCAGTGGAGTGGTATCCAATCTGTTGGTGAGTACAAATAGTTGCTTAAATTAAGTACTTTGTATCAATTTGATGGCAAAGCAAGAGAAAAGTCGTACTTAGTAGTAGTTTAAAGCAATTTTTCCTATTAAATCTTTCCCCCAGTATGTTAATTTTTTCATCCTTTAAAATATGTACTTTGTATCAATTTAGGGGGAGAGAGAGAGAGCAAATGGTCCCTAGTAGTAGTATGCTACTGTTCACAACTGTTTGTCGAAACGTCAGAAAAATAGTTTAATAAGTTGAAATCATTTCTCTTACTCTGAAAATTATCAGTCTGAATGATATGTTTATAAATACTTCGTCTATTAATTCCTAAGATAAGAAACCAATGGACTTAAAAACTCAAGGGTTATCAGAAATTAATTGATCAAAAATTGATTTAACCAATTGTCAATTTATTGGTCTCAATCGAATTTAAGGAGTTTACAATGAATTGAATAGTTGTGTTGGATACACTATGGCATAAACCTTAAATAATATTGCGGTTACTTGCTACAAGACGAAACCACAAGTAATACAGACTGATCTGCTCAATAGCCAAAAGAGTCAAACTAGCGTGTTGTTTTCGTTACCTGTAAACTGGATTCTTAAAGTTAAATTATTTGTCAAAATACCGATTGAACACTTGTCTTAAGTCGTTTGTAAGTGTTAGGAAATTCAAAATTAAACGAGAAGAGAAATAAAAAAAGACATAAGTAAGAAATTCAACATTCCAAATGTGGGTATCATCATCCGGACTTTGATACGTATGGTCTTGTAAATGTAAGAGTAAGATTAGAGACAAAGAAAACAAGATGAATTAATGTCGTAATTGTAATGTGTGAAAATCAATCGATATATTTGGTTGAACGTAATATTTGTGGCGTTCAGTTTGCTGGCAGTAAATCCATACGTTTTACGATAATGTTAATTTCTTTTCAAAATTTCGTTGGTACATTAGATAGACTTTTATGCACCTTCGGTGAACAAAGCCATCAGGAGTTTCTGAAGGACATTAATATTGACATTATAGACTAACACTTAAACGTAATGATAGAATAATGATACCACCATCATCACGGACCAGCCAGCTGACCGAAAGCAGAGCTTCGACTCATATAGGGGCAATCATAGCAGCCCGTCATCGTCAAGCTCTGCGGCCTTAAAATGAAATAAAATACAAAACAATGATAGGATAAGGGAAAGGCTGTCACCGTTTTGGCTGACCTCATTCCCTATTATAGTCTTAATAATAGGTATATAGACATGTAGAGTTTAATTATATACCATCAACTATTCCATATTAAAACAGTGATTTATTCTTTAATCTTACCTTATTTGTTGTGGTACAATGTTTTTAAATCCACGGCCAGTATTATTCCTCAGACTCTGCAATATACTGTTGTATCTGGTCATTGAGGCAACTTGCAATCTGCTCCATTTTCTTCACGCGAGCGACCATAGGAACTTGATTCTTTTGTCACCGGTTCTTAAATGTAAAGAGTGTGCAGTATTCAAGTGTATGCATTCTTCATGTTCTGCATGTATCACAAAACAAGGCATTCGTTTCATGTATCACAAAACAAGGCATTCGTTTCTTCCATGACTTGTCACGCACTAACAAGTGCCCTAGATAAGATTTAGGTGCAAGGCCATTTCCATCTTGACCTGACGGCAAATTGGTAATTTTGATCCGCTTTCTCCTTGGCCCATAGAGAAGAGTGCATAAAGCTGTTCTTGAGTGTCCGATGTGATAAATGTATCACCATACCGTATTTCCTTTATCACTTTTTCACTTCAGCTATATTGTGTGATAGGCACACATTCTTGAGGAGTGAATTTCTTTGCTGGTGGGAAGCCTCGTATCTAAGTCGCAAATACCAAAACGTGCGTGACAGAATAAAACAGCACCTCCCATCTTGTGTATGCTAAACAGCAGTTTCGTCAATAGGTCAACACCTACTGAGAAATGTATACTGTGCTCTCTTTGGGTTATTAACAGGGAAAGGTCGTCTTTCCATCAAAATATTTTTGAATCTGTCGACATTAATGCGGAGATAAAGACAAAGAGTTCGTATTTTCACTCAGACTCTGTAAAAGTTGCATTGTTTTCTTCGTCCTTTTTTACTGCAGTTTTTGAAAAAGTGTCTCCTGGTTGGTTTGATCTGCTATGTAATTGTAAACTTAGTGATTCACTGTTTTCCCTACCATTGTTTAGATTCCGAAGAATGTCAGACAAAAGAAAGCATTAAAATATGTTTCACGATGTGCCTTTTCAAACGGATTTTTTTGTGTTTATTTTAACCAGGATGCCCAGTTAATTCTACAGTTCCTTGTCTTAAAACTGGTCAGGCTGTTCTCGAAAGTTTTGGATTCTCCGAGGTATGCTTAGCTTCTATTACTGATTTTACACAGTAACATTTAAAAGATATCAAGAAAAACATAGAGAGCAAGAAGCCACAAAATAAATTTTAAGGTGGTCATAATTTTACAATTTTACAAGAAAAGAACAACATAATGTCCGTTTATTTTGACAGGATTGTGACAGGTTTTTCCAAAATCTTAACCATTGACAACCAACACTCAAATTTATCGTAGAAAAGGAACAAGATTATTTGTTGCCTTTTCTTGATGTTTTAGGGGAAAAAACCAAGACTGATGTAATAACAACAGATTAACGAAAAGCCAGTGTATTCGCTCGGATTATTTTTATCCAAAAAGAGGAAATTCAACTTCACGAAACCAAGTGTCCTTAGACCTTTATATTTGAACGGTAAATTAAAATTCAGAACTAGGGAAAATAATATCTATTCTCCTTGAAAACGGGTATCCAGAGCAGGTTGTGTCTAGGATATTTCAAGAAAAAGTTAATTGATTTTTTCAGCCGAAAAAAACTGAAAGGCCTCAAAAATGTACTGTCTGCTTAAAACGTCCTTGCGTAGTTTACGTTTCGATCCGCATAGAAACACAGATTATAAAAGCTGTAGTGAAATGTTTCTCTGCTGTCAATCCCAAAACTGTTTGTTACAAATAGGAAGGTTTTGTAATACATTTATAAGGATTGCTTAATTAGCACGTAAAAGGCTTAGTTGTATATGAAGTTCTGTGCCGATGTAAAGCTCGGTATGTAGGTTGCACTTCTGAAAGATTGGTGACAGCATTAAGCAACACGAGACTCGGGTTCAGTGCCCTGGTGGTTATAATCATAACTTCTGTTCTTAACATAAGACCACCCTGTTGACTTCAATATGGAATTAAACAACAGGCTTTAACCAGTGTAAGCCAAGCATCAATTCCTCCTAGAGAACAGCCATCTCGTGCTTGCAAAGCGGAAATGACTGCCAAAACATGCAATTCTACCATAGGCAAAATTCAGAATGTGCCGATATGTATAAGGACGAAATTTTTCGGGTAATTGGTATAGTAAGATTGTCTTTTCATCTAGGGGTATTGTAGTCTCTCTTCATCAGTGGTTCTCAACCGGGGTCCATGTGGACCCCCAGGGAGGAATAGCAAAGTCGCGGGGAAGAATTTTATAAGTAAGGGGGAATTGGAGAGGAATTTGTAGTTAGGGGGGAATTGGGAAGAGTAACTCAAGAAAGAGGGGGGGGAAATTGATCTAGAGGAGAAAAAATCTTGTTCAAATGTTCTTGCAGCAAACTCAGGTTCCAGTTTGGTCTTCAAGTAATGAGTTTGTTTCCTTGTCATGGGCATTCTGTCTGAAGTGAAACGTAATGTGAGACATCCCACTGAAGTCTACGCAGTATACTGACGTCATTTGGCTGGTTATTTTGGCTGGTGCTAGTATTTTATCTGGCTGATATGTTTGAAAAGCTGAATGCCCTGAATATTGAGTTGCAAGGGCCAAACAAGACTCTTCTGGATGCCAAAACTGAAATATTTGGTTTTATTGCCAAACTGTGTCAATACAAAGATGATCTTTCCAGAAGAGAATTGGCTCGTTTCATGTGGTTGAGTTCATGCAATATTTCGAACAGGATGTTGACTGTAATTATGGACCATATGGAACGCATGATAACAGATTTCTCTCAGAGATTTGTTGACCTACATGAGATGAACCTTCCTGGCAGGGTGACTCAGTATTCATTGATTTCACTTAGTGAAGTTGAACCACAACTGAAACATCAACTGGCGAACTTGCAGAATGATGGTTCCGCAGTGTTGATCCACAAGGCTAAGCGTCAGCTCATGTGGCTTGATAAGGAAATTATTGAAAATTATCCTAATCGAAGCACCCTAGCTCAGAAACTGTTATTACCATTCCCAACTACATATCTGGTGGAGTGTGCCTTCAGTGCTGTAACGGATATATTAACAAAGAAACGTGGTAGCCTGGACATGACAAATCGAGGCGATTTATGGCTGAAATTGACAAGATTTCTTCCTGATATTGATGCCCTCGTTCGAAAGCATCAAGCTCAAGGATCTCATCAAAAATCGAGCAATTGGGGATTTGACGTCCAATCTGGTAACACTGCCCCCGCAATGGTCAAAGCATCTCGCATTGTGTGCCCCTTTAACTCTTACTTTGCGAATCTAAGAGCAGGAAAGTTTTTATGCCAGTTACTAGGAATGCTTTGTTATTGACGTCAACTCATAACAGCAAAACTTGGCTAAGCCATGCAATTTTGGGTTTATTAGATGACTATAGAGAGCATTTAATCTGTTTAGCGCCATCGCATACCGGTTTCAAGGAACCGAGGATTTTTTGTTTTAGGTGATGGAAGGCAAAACAAGTGGATGAAAAGGAACTGGTTTCGTACCCTGGGCCGTCACGTTTCACTATGTGATGGTTGTGACACCGTTATAATGACTGTGTAAAATATGAAGACTGTCTATCTCCCTTCTTTTAAGCTATGGAAATATTTGACCTGATACTGATGTCATTTTCTTGCAGTGCAAGTATTCAAAAATCGTTTCTCTTATAGCTGGATTTTCCAATTTAGGTTTTCGAGGTTAGGGTCTCCTTACTAAAAATTGCGATCGGTTGACTGTCAGGAGACTTCGATTTCCAGGTAGGCAAAACCTTTGCCAAATATATCAGCACACGTCTTGTGTATTGGACAATAGCGTTGGATTATTAAGAGTAGAGTTTTTTAATTATTTAAGAGTACTTATGTGTCGTTTATTTGATAAGCCGTGGAAGCATCTATAACAAGTTTGTTTTTTTAATCTGTTCTTTCAGGATCGTTTTTATGTGAACATCTATGCATTAATTGGAATTATGGTTGGGTTTCGACTCCTTGCCTTTCTCGTCGTCTTCATACGTGCTTGGAAAAAATGAAACATTTTACAGGTTCACCAGTAGTGCTAAGTTGAGAATGTTTGTAAGTGAATGCTCTTATTTGAAAGGAAAATTGAATACATAAAATGGAATGACACTAGCGAATACAAGAAGCTGATAACTGCTGCTTGATAGAGAAAGAAATGGCGTTATATTTAAAATAATCTGGATTGTAAATCCAAGAACGAATCAAGTCATATTCATACAGTAATTTTACTTTAAAAATCTTGGTATCCTCAGTATGTCAGCCCCAATCCCGCCTTTTTTTGAACTTGCCCCGATAAAAAATGGCTTCGTATCCCCTGTTATGGCAATTGGTGAATTGTAATAACCGCCGCAGACATCTCCCATCATACGGTCTCAGTTTCTGTTTTTTTAGCTTCAAGTTTTCTTTTCTTACCTTCTTGTTAAGAAAAGTTATTTGTTGTGCTCCCTCATTAAGGGCACTTCATTTTAATCGTACTTTCCCGTCATAAAGGGGCTAACTCCTGTCTTGTAAGTCGCAATTACCGATACTAGATCAGGGCGCTTTGCAGTAAGAACTTTTCCTGCTTGCTTATTTTCTTCTCTGTATCTTAGTTATCTTATTGTCTTATTAATTGGCATGCTTTCTTCACTCGATACACGCGAGTTCATACTTGAAAAGACAATAGCAAAAGTAAGCGTTACTACAAAGGGCGCCTTACCCCTTATGTTACCACACGTCCTTATTTCCTTACATCTAATCAAAATGGAGTTAATGACGCTCACTTTGAGCACGGATTCGAAACGCTGTTATCCGGACAGCACTAATCACTTTGATATCACATCATTATTACAGTGAAGCTGTTATAACACTATTTTTGATGATGCTTGATTACGGAGAAGGAGCTATGCTAGGCCTCTGCTTTAATGAAAATTTGATATTCCTTTGCTGTTAAATTTAATGTTAAAACTTGCATTTTCGTAATAATGCAGTATTTATACAGTGATCAGCATGTCAATGTAGCATTTTTTGACAGATACCATGGGCAAATTGTATGTCGTATTATTATATGTCGGATGTTTTTGCGTCTATAATGTGCTTCTCGCAATTTCCATAGTTGGCCGACGAAATGTAGAAATTTAAATAGAACTAAACATTTTAATTTCATCGATGTTCGTAATGTTCATAAACTCCTCTTTTCCAAATGTAAGGAGTGGGATAAGACAATTCTGTTGAACCGATCTGTGACTTTGTACATGGACCAATTAGGAATTTTGGTGAGCTTACAAGTCCTTCTTGTCGTCGTTTGCATAGATGGAATCAACCATCTAAAGGTAAGGGAAGTTGCTGTCACAAATAACCATGTGCACAGAAGTACTTAGTTTTAAGCAAAATGTTTAAATTTTAAACAACATATTGTACATACTGTACAAGTGGATCAAATCAAGTCAAATACTGAAAATCATATACAATTTTTATAATGGGACCATCGTTTGAGATCAGGACACGTAGCTCGACAGCACTGCAAAATAGTAGATGAACAATGTGATAATACAGCTACTCCTGTATTTCAATTAAATTCACTTAATTTGTATTTCACTTCATTTGTATTTCATTTAATTTGTTTTTTCATTTAATGTTGCTTATAAGTATAACAGAAATGTACTTTACATTCACGTTAAACGTTTGTGTGCTATTATGAGGATATTATCTGGCTTTTATTGTCATTTTTTTTATCAACAAATAAAATCAAAAGCATGTAAGTAGAACAAATTGTTTTGGTTCTTTTCACCTTCTCTCTAATTCTGTTTTATCTGAATGGGATCAAACCTGAAATGGTATTCAAGATGAATTGCCTTTTATCCTCTGTGATTTTATACGCACTTTTCGTCTTTTGCATTTGACTTTTTGTTAATGGTCACAAGATATACATGATAGAGCTTGATGTTTGTGTCCTTATATTGTATCATGATTAGGAATGTGCTGATGCTTAGAATGTTACCCTTTGTATTACGCCAATGCATAAAATATATGCCACCTAAGTGTGAACGTAAAGTGATGCCTTGGAATAGCAAAAACGCAAGGACGCATTAAATAAACAACAGATATCAAACTGATGCAAAATACCAGACAAACACATTGAAAGCAGGAGCTGTAGATGGTAGAAAGATCGATTTAAACAAAAAATGGAGGAAAATGAAGCCAGAGATCTTACCTTGGGATAACCTCATCCCAAACACACTTTTGCTCAATGCGTTTAATCAACCCGTTGGCTTCAATTTCAAATTTGATAAGTTAACCTATCATAATTGAAAAACTAAGACAATTGCGTTTTGATGAGATTTGCTTCTAGCTTTGAAATTGATTATCAAACTAATCATTATTTGATGTTATTGCATAATGGCCTCAGTGCGCGAAACTTAGTCCAGCTACTCCTAGCTGTCGTTCTCAGACGTTGCTTATCGAACATGTGAGGTTATTTGTAAAAAATTGATGTGATGTGATGCTTATTATTGCAAACCGATCTTAAAAAGTTCTGTCCGCACAGGATCAATTTCCAGTGATCACAAATACAACTTTGCTAGCTTTTTGTTAGCCAGAGCTTCCGCTAACTAAGTCGTGAAACAGGGAAGTGCTGTAAGAGTTGCATGTACTTACGCAATAATATATTTGGTGTTTCGTATGAGACATAAAGGATTAAAGATCCCTAAATATGCTATTTCATGCACTATAGAGTACCAACAAACTATACTCTATACAGATTTCACAATAAAAGTCACTGAAATTAAGTCTCCACATTCTTTTAAATGGAATAAAGCCCCTCAAAGAGATGAAGTGATACGCATTTTGCAGATATATGTTTCAGTGCGGTGAAGCAAAAAAGTGACTGAATAACAAACCAAAAACGACTCATTGCTATTTTTACAGAGAATTGGAAAATTACGCACTGCATTCAAAAAACCTTAAACTTGCACGAAAGAGACCAAATGTATGTCATTTTTTGTTGCACGACCTGACGGGAAGAAAGACTTCTTCTATATGCATAGAGTTTTTACATGCTACCATTTAATGAAATATATCAGAATTCATAAATATCATCAATGTTTATGACAGTTTAATATCTTGAAAATACCTTGTGATATTTTGACTTATGATACCCGTGAATTAATTTTTATCACCCTTAGACTGGAATTTTTTTATACAGGACTAGCATTGAAAACAGCAATCGTTATCGACGTTATACATCCTCTTAAACGCAATTATCATCATCATCATCATCATCATTATTCTTAACAATAATATTGATAATAATTCTTATTAATATATATCCTCAAATAGCTGACAATAACGGACTTTTACATACTGCTGGTCATAAAAATAAACAACGTACTCTATACAATGGAATATATATTACATTCATGCCAGACGAGTTTTGAAGGCCCGTCTCAAAACAATCCTTGTATTGATCATAAATACTATTTTCTGCATTGTCACTACGGTGATCTATCAACTAATCACTTTAACTTGAAGCATCCCCTGAATATTCTTTCCGCATCATGCTGCACTTGCTTCATCCTTCCGCCAATAACTACAGGACACCGCTCTCTTCATTCAAAAGCATGTTGTTGATACTTTGTCATCTTTCAGGCGGTATGTTTTCCTGATGCAGGGATGTTATACCACAATTTCAAATCTTCTTCTGTTTTTTGTCCTCCTGTGCTAAATCCGGATTTTTTACGTAAATTAAACTTATAATCCCAGTTTAACTTTACATTACCATTGGCAACTTTTCTTTCGGAATATTCGCATACTTTTTTTCTATTCTGCGTTTTTTTCCCTTCCATGCTGGTTATCATTCCAATACCAATGCCTTTCTCTCTTAGCTTGTTTAAATCTCTTTTCTCGCCACCTTCTTTCCAGAGTTCTAGATCTTGGGTTTGTAAGGTGGGCATCATGAGCTTTGTTTGTTGCTGCAAGCAGCGGTTGAATGATTTCTGCTGATTCATCGAACCAGTTTGAGTTTATCCTGTTGGTGGTTCCAAGACTTCATCCCATAGTGCATTTATTTCTCCTTGGTCAGCATCAGCAACTCTGTTGGGGTTGGACAGATGTTGGATCAAATACGAAATTTGCTTTTCGAGCTCAAGGCTGAGAAACTGGCTGTGTTTAGCTTCTGAGAGGCCTTAGATTTCCGCAATAGTGGGCGGATGCAAAGCTTCATCCTAGAGTGAATAAGTCTATGGTCTGTCCAGCATTCTGCACCACGCATTGCACGTGTGTGAAGGACATCATTTCTGTCACATTGCCGTACAATCACATAGTCTAGGAGGTGCCATGTCTTTGATCAAGCATGCATCCATGACATCTTGAACTTGTTGAGTTGTTGAAAGAGGGTATTCGTTATGGTTAGGTGATGTTCTGAAAATAGGATTAGTAGGCGAAGTCCATTCGAATTCATCTTTCCAACTCGATGGGTACCAATAACATTAGTCCAGTTGTTATTGTTCGATCCGACTCGAGCATTAAAATCACCCAACAGGATGATTTTGTCTCTTCTTGGGATCCTCTGGATGGCCGTGTCAAGAGAGTTGCAGAAGGCATCTTTCACATCTTCTTCAGAGTCAAGTGTAGGGGCATATGCACTGATAACAGCTGCATACACTTTGTTGGAGAGTGGGACTCGCAACGTCATCAGCCGTTCGTTTATGCCTGTAGGGACTGCAGTTAGGTTCCTTAAGATGTTGGAGAGAATGGCAAACCCAACGCTATGTATTCTGCTCTGCTCTTTGGGTAAGCCTTTCCAAACGAAAGTGTAGCCTTCACCAGCTTCACTCAAAGATCCTTCTTCAGAGAACCGTGTTTCGCTGAGGGAGCGTTAATGTCGATCTTGTATCTGTTCAGATCTGCTGCTATTAGAGCTATCCTTCTGTGAGGTCGGTCATGTTCGGTACGGTCTAGAAGAGTGCGAATGTTCCAGGTAGCGAATGTGATTTTCCTCCACTTTTTTCCTCCGTTTTTCGACTACTAGTTTGGATGTCCAGACAGGTGCGGTTTCCTATCAAGTTCAGTGCAATCAGCATTGTTTAGGTTGCCTTTTATTGGCCCATCCTCGTTCGAGGCAGGCGCTGCTGTCCTGAAAAGGCCCGCCTGGTCACACTGGTAGGACACGAGTTGGTATGTGATTCCTGGGTTATAGTAAAAACGGCCATCTTGCCAGTGCCACCAACGTGCAGGTCCCAAACTGAAGGCTTCCAGCAACAGCCTGTAACTACCCCCGTCGCTTGTCGCCTGTCGTCGCTGGACATGCGAGAAGGGGTTGGGGAGACAAGGCCTGCGCTGAGGAGGTGATTAGGGTTGTGCTTCCGGCGCGCAAGGTGTAGCCACACGCTCTTGATCCTGCCAGAGACGGGTACGGTGACATGGGTGGACCAAGATGACCGAAGTCTGCTGGAAGGACTGCAGTGGGATGCCAAAATCCAGGTTTGTCAGGAACTGCCTCAGTGCCAATGCATGCTGCACATGGTAGTAGAGGTATATTTAACCCATAACTGGGGGAAGCAATTGACCCAGCACCAGGGTATGTGGGTCATAGTGAAGGGTCTAATGGGGTGCTTTCTCCTCCGGAGGTTTCTGTCAGGGACCTCACCCTTAGCCTTAAGCTCAAAAGCCTACCCGCAAGGCAGCGGGGCACCGGTTTTATTGCTTAGGGCGCCGGGGACTCGCCCAAAGCCAGAGCCCCCTTCGTAACAACAGTGTGTACCACGAGAAGGAGGGGTTGACTTGATTGGGAGAAGCTTTATTTTCCGCTATTGCTTGTACACTTTCGTGCACTCACCAGCGGACCACTGCAGACCAGCGTGAACACTCCTCGTAATCGGGATCTAAAGTATTCACTCCAGGAAATGTATGTCACTCCTCCTAATCGGGGTCTAAAGTATTCACTCCAGGAAATGTATGTCACTCCTCCTAATCGGGGTCTAAAGTATTCACTCCAGGAAATGTATGTCACTCCTCCTAATCGGGGTCTAAAGTGTTCACTCCAAGAAACGTATGTCACTCCTCCTAATCGGGGTCTAAAGTGTTCACCCTTTGTTATTAACATTGCAATCCTTGATCTTGTACTATTTTGACTTTTAGGGCACAAATTCTGTGCATTTTGAAACACCACGGGAAGCGCCTGTACCAAGACTCGATTGCACAATAACAATATTGCGATAATTTAAGATCACTACAAATGAACTGTGTCCCGCTTTCAATTTTCTTTTCCGCTTCTGCCATTTAATACCCCCGAAGTCTGTTCAAGACGCTATGAAATTGGGTTTTTTTCTGTAACTTAAAATTCAGTAGTCCAGTAACTATTTAGTTATTTCCACACTTTTCCGGGCATGAACTGTATAAGATCTATTCATTAGTTCTCTCAATAATGGATGCTGTGGTTAAGCCAATCCACTCATCCACTCGTACCATGGTCAACTTGGTTTTTATTGTTCTCAAATAATCATAGTGGTCATGGTAAGCTACAGCTATATTCTAATAGTAGGTCTTTACTTCTTCCGTGGTCTAACTGCCAAGGAAACCGTAGATTGTACACGCTCCCCTAATCTTAATTGCCCTTCTTCTTGGATTTTCTTCGCTAGACCATGTTTTCTCCTAGTTGCCAATTAATTTTATAATTGTTTTATGTAAAATGTTGTATGAAGTATTTGTATTGTTCTTCCTGTTGACCGCCATTCTGGTTTCATGTAGTGATCATTCCTCATCTTCTAAAATGACATAATTACCGCTTCTGTGACGTTTTGAATCTTTTCCACCAATAAAATTGAAACCTATCAGGATCATTATAATATTTATCATTAGTGTTAATATTATAAATAGGATTGGATTCAACCTTACTGATGTCGATACAAAACGTGTGCAATGCCATGCCAATATGAGAGAAACGTTGGCAAGTGCTAAAGGTGTGAAGAAAACTTACTAGCAACGGTACTTAACCCCTCGCTTCCCTCAACCGATTTATAATTTGTTGATAGACTTTTAGCAGGGGCAATAATGATATAACATGCTTGCGTTTTTGCTTAAGAGGATTTGGTTTTGGTTTTTTTGTGTTGTGTTGAGCCTAAGAGCCTTAGTGTACACGGACTTTATGGATTTACGATCCTTCTAGAGAAACTTGTCTACAATTTTGTATAAAGTTCGAATTCCTGTTTTGCAGATTGTTAAAGTTTTGTTGGATAATCTGAGTCTCTGAGCAAATATAAATTTGATTATTTTGGAGTCAATCATTGGAGCTTGGTGTGGGGCTTACCCCGTATAGCCTGCCCCAAGAAGTGGTATCTTGTGAAAATATATATCAAAAGGTACTTGAAATTCGTTATATCTTTGCTTTAATTTAAGTCACAAATATCCACATTGACTGTCTTAAAAGTTGCAAGAAAGTCATTAAAGACACCCAAATTCCTAAAGAAAAATGTTTGACAAACGTAATTGTTAAGACTCGCATGGATTTATTGTTAAATCCTTAACCAAGAGACTTATTAGACACCAGGTTATCTGGCAAAAAAATACTAAATGATCTACCTTGAATCATCTATTGTTTTACTTGTTCAAGGACTCTACAGTCATGTTATAATCCTTCGCTTATGGAAAAAACTCGGACAACATTTTGTTTTACCTCAGGGATCGAATTGTAATGATAATTGATAATTGATTAACATTGCATGCTCGGCAGTTTAATCTGTTTAGCAGATTTATAAATCAACCGAAAGATTGTTTACATCAGTGCATTAAATAAGATTCGGCCTTTTAAACGTTTGAATCATAATTTTTGCGACTGACTTAGGATAATGCATTGCACTAGATCACTTCTGGATCGCATTTTGCAATGCGATGCCTCTCATCTCGAGTCCTGTACCTGTTTACGTACATAAAGCATGCGACATGCTGTTCCTATATACAAAAAGGTCGTTTCAACTGGAGACATGATTCTGTACTTAAGACGATTCTTGGTATTCTCACGTCTTACTTTTTAGATTTAGATATTTACCGTGATGTGCTTCATTAGCTTCATCACAAATACATACTGGAGATGATCTGTGAGCAGATATGATATTGAATCTATGAATGCATTGGAACAGACAGTTAGATTTAAAAATTTCTATTTAATAAAATGTTAGCAGGAAAAGCACTAAAACACCGAAAGCTACTTAAGATTTCAAAAAAACATAAACAAAATTAGTAAAGCTTAGCATGAATACACTGGGTGTATGGTACTAAGAGTAAATTACAATGCTAAAATGCTCGGAAATCAAGGAAAAAAGATTATCTGTTCAGTAAATAAATGGTGGACGACCTGGTTTTAATTACTAAGTCTGTCTACTTTTGCAACTGGGATGATTAGCTAAGTAGCACGATCATTAGGTTAGGAGTCTTGAGACCTCGCCACTTTATCTCTACTTCTGTTTCAAGTCCATCCTACATGCTTCTGTACAAAACTAGTGCAAACGGCAATAGATAGATGCTTTGTAGCAGAGCCTTTTTAAGAAAATTTTAAAGGGGGCAAATCCTAGACAAGGAACATGTTAGTATGATGGACTAGAAAGCATGCTAAAAAAGTTGCCGCATATTGGGATGCGTCAAAATTACATAAAGTAAATTTACATGAAATGAATGAAAATTTACTAGTACTTAAGATAAAATGAATTCAATTAATCACCAAAAGTAAAAATATTCATTAGATTCAAGTCTCAATAAAACCCTTCAAAAAATGTTTGAGGTAAAATCTCTGTTTTGGTAAGCTTCAATACTTGGCCTTGATCTACGACAACTCTTCTTCTCAAAACAATCTTGCTATGGCTGGCTTTGAGTCAAACTTTGATGTTGGGACACCATTCCACGCAATCAACAGTCAACTGCTTGGTGCTGCTTGATGTGTTGATGTTCTCAGCTTCGAATATAAAATGTTGTATGTAGAAACACTTCTTTCAACTGTCATACTCTCAGGTGATAAGACAGTTATGGCAGACAAAAAATGCTGAACGAGTCTCGTACATTCTCTTAACATGTGCAGCATCCTCGTGGAATAGTCCTTTTCCAAAGGCAGATTTTCTTTGGCAGATTCGCCATGAGTAGTCACCCCGCAAACTTTTCTCTTATAATTGTTTCATCAACACCAACGATGGTTCATCTTATCATTGTTTCATAAACACCAATGGCTTTAATGGGTGTCGGGAAACTGTCAAGAACTTCTAGTCCTGCAGCTCCTGTCAATTGTTATCTAATGACGGAAACAAACCTCGTTTTCACATCTATTAGCTCTGATTGTGAGTTAAATCTGATGAACATGAATTTGTTATCGTTCTGCATGGAATCTAAGAATTCATCAATCTGTGATGAGAATTTTATTGCGTTCTGAAGTTAGGCTTTTAGTTTTTCAGTTTCAAGCTCAACATCTCTTTGTAAACTAAAGAGTCTTTGTAATGCAAATCCTTAGATTTTGGCTCA
>JANTCA010054450.1:0-17516 GCA_024741275.1 Chironex yamaguchii
CATGTTTATCAAATATATATAAATTACAAGAAATAAACACTTTTTAACGTTTCAAATAATTCTTCTTGAGCAAAGAAGAATTGTAATTTCTTGTAATTTAGATATATATATAAATATATATATATATTTTATATACATATACATATGCTATTCTGTTTTTCTTTAGTAGTCAACATGACGATGGAAAGTAGCCCTGACAAAGAAAATAAGCAAGACAGTGTCAATTTGGATGACAGTGGCTACAGATCTCCAGGCAGCAGTTCAGGGTCATTGTCTCCAGGGAAGTCGTTACTAAGTAGGTCTGCTGGTAGTGTGGCCCTCCATTCCTCTCTTTCAAAAGCAAGGTTGAATTTAAGCAGTAGTTGCTTCCCAGATTTGTGTGGGAGCAAAGATAGACCAGAAGGAAGTGATGATTTGACAAGCTTAAGTTGGCTTCAGGAAAATAACTTGTTGAAATCTCTTACAAGCTCACCAACAGCTGCTCCATTATCACCTACACGAGAGAATAAGCGGGCAAGATCTTACCAACATACATCATTCAAGGACACTGTATTTTGGACTAGCGATGATTATGCAGGAGAAGAGGAAGTGGACTTTGTACCCAAAGGAGATAATCAAAATTGTAAGCCTCCCTATTCCTTCTCTAGCTTAATTTTTATGGCTATTGAGAATTCACCATCAAAGTGTTTGCCAGTCAAAGATATTTATTCATGGATTGTTGAACACTTTCCTTATTTTCGAAATGCACCTCTCGGTTGGAAGAATTCAGTTCGACATAATTTATCACTAAACAAGTCATTCAAAAAGATCGAGAAAGATAAGAATGTAAGTATGAACAAGTGGGCAAATCATTTTTGTATGTTTGTGTGTACATGAACATTATTTTATTTTATTTTATTTTACTTGCTGTCTCTACAAATGGCAGGATGGTTTGCTGGTTTTTCCAATGCATATAAAACAACAGGCAGGGATTTGAGTGCAATTATAATGGTTCATTTACTGGTTATGCTAAATTGTTTACTAGTTTTGTTAGTAGATGATAAAGTGTGTCATCTTTATCTCTGTCAAAAATCTTGTTTTTCTGATGTCATGCATTCTGTACATGACTCGTTGTGATTTTACATATCGATAAAGACTACCAGAGTGTGCTTAATTTTTGTATCATACTGCTAGTATAATCATATGCTTAAGTAACATGGTTTTGCAAAAACAGAAGTCAACAAATCTCTCATTGTACATGTGCAAAACGTTTCTTATATATACTGATATTGTTTTCTATATTGTAACTTCTTTTCCTCATTTTTAATTTGTCAGGGTGTTGGAAAAGGCTCCCTGTGGTGTATTGATTCAGAGTTTCGACCAAATCTATTGCATGCTCTTAGGAAGACCCCAGCCTATAGTTCCCTGTCTTTCTCATCACCACCTCCATCGCCGGGAGGAAGGTAATTATACTTTGTTTGTAAACATGTTTGCTTTCAACATGACAAAAATGTTGTCAGAGGTTTGTTTTATAGGTGGTCTGTTGTTTTTGTCACTTGTTACCATAAGTGTTGACGTGAACACTTAGCCAGTCGGGGTCAGGGTCGAGGTAATAGTGAGCAATATATGAGGTTTTTGATGGACACCAAACGTACAAAGTCATCATTTAAGATCAACCCTTTGAAATTGTTTTTTTTATGTTATACTTGAGTCGTATAGGAAAACTGCCATCAGGTAAAGTGTGATAAATTTCACACGAGCTGTCATAAAGTAAAGAAGGAAGCATCGTTATGAGTTAGTCTTTGAGTTACTAACTAGTCTTGCATCACAACATCGTCATCATCTGATTATGGCCCAATATCATCGGAACCTAGCACATATTCGTCTCATTCCCCATCAATGGGCAGTCATAGACTATCTTAGCCAAGCATCCGCAAATTACATCAAGAACAGTAATTTTTGCGACTTTCTGAAGTAGTCATCATCATGGTCCATCGGGTCGTTTGCGCCCGCTGGTGGTTGTATGAACAAACTCTCTCCACTCCTTTCTCTCTCTGGTTTTTTTTATCAGATCATACATGCTGTTTCCTGTTACCTTCTTCATGTAATAAATAATAGATTTGAAGTAATAGATGGGAACAATTTCCATCAGTTATTTCTGATGCTATTGTCAATTCACGCTCACTGGCGGCTGTACCAGGTGGAGGTAACAAATACTTTTCAGCCTAAGCCATGAGATACAGTTATTCAATTTCCCTCATTTTCCAACAGGATGATAGATTACAGGCCGAATTAGACTCACTGACTCCCAAAACGACTAAACGTCAGTTATCTGGCATTCCAACCTTCGCACATTTTTCGTGTTTTTGTACGCGAAGGTTATTTTAACGCATTATCGTGAACATTCTTACTCGTTTGTACAACATAGAATTAGCTTTGTAAGATTATTTTTAAGTAATAAAACTAACGTTCTTTACGCAGTGTAGCCACCATAAGCAACTGCCATTATTAGTTTCATGTTCCCCTAGTTTGTCGTATTTGGCAATCCGTGCCGCCCCTTCCGCCATTCTACTTTAGAATTCTTTCAAACAGCAGAAATCGTATCATAACAACATCGCAACAATTTCCAAACATATTTTTCAGACCGAGGGCATACACCTGGATCATTTTGAAACCAATTAAATTAGCGGGTTAATAATGCTACATTCTAATTCAAACCGTTCAATGGATTTAGGCATTTTTATCTTGATTACGGAAGCACCATAGCAGATACGTGGCGTAAACTTTGAGTAACGTATGGCTCATTTACTTATCAAGACATTATCAAGGGATCGGGTTGTTTGTAACTCTTGTTTACATAGGGACTTTAAGATATGTTGCTATACGCGGTTTTCTGTTTAAGAGCAGTGGTAATGTGTCGACATGCATGGTCATGGCAACGAGAGCAGCCTCGTAATCACTTGCTTGAAATAGTCTGGCGACCCAAGTGTTGTCGGATTTGATCAGTTTAAGGAAACATCAGCATTATCAATTAGTTTTAAATCATTTCATAAAATCACAATCCGCTTGCCAAAGTCATTTTGGTAGCTATTGTGGAATAAGCTGTGATATTATTTTATGGTTTGAAGCCCATCATATTTTGATTTTCAGTGTGAACGAGCAGATGATTAGATTGTTTAGTCTATTGCTTGTAAATGTTTCCTGTAGAGTACATTTATTGTCATGATGATTGATACATTGCTGTCGAAAGTTAACTCTGTTAACTCTGATTTATTTCTGTAGTTTCAATGGAGGAAGCCAACATCATTCAAATGGTAAGTCTGTCTAGACGTAGTCTTATCGTGTGTTATCGCTTTTATCAGTACTGGTTTCCAGGCAATATGTTACCAAGACTACTTAACTGACGTATGGTCAATTCCATATCACTCAGATGTAAGGGTAAATGGGTATCTTAAAAATAGAGAGCCTGTTTTAGACAACAAGTAATGTATAGGACACTTTAAGAGTCTTAAGTTTTGCTTCCCAATCACCACCCTAGCCAGAAAGATGACATCTAAGATATACCAATCTTTGTCGTCAGCTGCTCAAGATAGGTACCGATTATCGTCCCAAATGACTCCGTGATAGAATAAACTCCAGTCTAAAGCATAGGTTGCTATTTGAAGAAGAAACTATCGGCTTTTAAAGTTCTGACCTGCAAGCTCTTGGTTATGGTTATAGCATAACTAATTCGTTACTGTAGAATTTGAGCTTCAAAGGACTAAAATGCAAAAGGCTTTAAAATTGGATGAAACGGTATCAAAAACTGGAAACCAAGTTTTATTATTAATAAACTCTTAATATGTCTTAAATAATAATTAAGTAATGAATAAATTGAAACAAATAACGTCAAAAGCACTTGTGCAAGAAATGTTGATTTATCATGCTATTTTGTTAAAGCTGATCCTCTGAAAGCACCTTTTGATGACCCGGTGCCAGTCTCAACGGAACAAGTCATTCTTTGTGTTTTTCCTAACATACTTAATAGCTAGAGTGATCGTTTGCTTTTTCAGTGGGTCGTGCAACAAGAGCTATTTTATATATCGAGAGAGAGAGAGACATCTTTCTGTTTTAAATGTTATAAGTTTGGTTGTGGTCTTTTGGACATGGGTAAATAATCGTAAATAAGATTTATGCTTAATAGCTGAAGAATTTTTTGTAGAAACATACTAGTTGTCTGCATCGTGAGGGGTTTAGCCCCCGATAACGAGGCCATCGTTAAATAATGGACAGCCAACAAATGGCATCATTCTAGGCACAAATGTCTGAGCAGATGTACACCACGTTATGTTTAAACACTTGATCCAAGGACATAGCACTGGATAACTCCATTTCCACAATGTATATGAGCTCATTTCTTTAAAACATACCCCAGGCATTTATGGCTATTTGTCGATACTCAAATTTGTTGTACGTGTATGGAAATCGTGTGATGACAGTACCAGCTCTTTGTCTTTTCTTATATTGCACAGTAATATTGGACTTTGTGGTCTGTATTGTTGTTTTCTTCATTGCGTTGATTGTTAAGCTTTGATTTTGGTTGGTAGGTTACATAGTCTGTTGTAGCTTAAATGCTTATCCAATGCGTTGTTATGCCATCATCAAAACAAACTACACAACTTAGATGCAGGTGTTTAAATATTAGGTCATCCGAGCGACCTGTCTTAAAACGAAGGTGATGGGTGGTGTTAAGCATTGTCATGTGACTAAGTAGTTGGTTGTGAAGATCTAATACCCGGCTTTCAACTCAAAGCTGATTTGTAGTCGTTCGTATTGGATGTTAAATGACTCAGTGATATCCATAAAAAGGGATCTGGGACGATTTGTTCTCCAATCTGTTTCCCTAGTTTTATATTTCTTGTCATACTGGTCTCCATCTCTCGGAGATTAGTGGGATTATCAACGTTATGTCGCTTTGTATTGGCTGTGAGTGTAGTATTGCAAGAGATTACGCCTTTTTAAAGATGCTTGATTTTATGTTGCACCCGTCTCTTTAAGAAAAAAGGAGCCAGTTTGAGATTGCACTATTGTTTATATCCTTGGCTGTTCATCCTATTCGTGCCTATTCATCCTATTTTTGTTTCTCCTATCCTACGCTTGCCATTTCGTCCTATGTGACTCTTCCCCATTCATCCTATCGAATCCTTGCCAACTCATTTTATCCGACCCATGCCGACTCATCCCGCCCAACCTTTGCCGATTCAGTCTATCCAATGCTAGCCCATTCTGTAGGATCCCTAGCTATCTTTGCTTCTTCCGTATTTTACCTTGCCGTGTTCGTTACACCCAACCCTATTTGCTTGCCATATCTTGTGCTTTCCTTTCCATCACTTTTAACCCTACCCTTTACCTTCTTTTCCATCACGTTTTACGTCAGGCTTTTCTATCTTATCCTATTGTATCCAGTCACCTGTTTTTATCCTACCCTGGTTTATCATTTACGTTGTATGATCAGGTCACGATTTGTATTGAAAGAATCGGAAGTGATCGTCTCAGTAAATGAGTAACTATTCTGTTTTTCCTTTCATGTTTTATTATGTGTTTAAATTGTGTGTGTATACGTAATTCATCCACGTCTTCTTGGATGTAAAGATAAAATGTGCTAAACATGACTTTACTTGGTTTTGGACTACAAAATTAAGAGTGATCATTATTAATGAAATTCAGATAAATTGTAAAATCAGCTTAATAACTTGTTACTTATGACTTATTTACTTTGATGTATTGATCGCTGTTGTTTTCTTCGTTATTCGATAATGCTGCATATTCTTGTATTCTTCTCTGTATTCTATTTGTTAAATAGAAACGAGACTCCCTGGGGTCCATTCTCCAAGTTTTGGTGAGTGATACTGTTATGAATAATAAAAAAGTCAGTCATCCTCTTATACTGTTATTATGTAATCAGTTTTAGCATCACCTGCATAACACATTTCTATCCTGGTTACTGGTCATTTTTGTAAATTTGTCTCTAGGCTGTTGTTAAAGTTGTTGTTACAGTTTGTTACTTTTTATGGTCAATCATAAACACATACCCTTTTGTCTATTGTGTTTAGGTGCCTTGTAATTATTATATCTAATTCTAAACTTTGTCTTAGTGCTTCCTACATACTGTTTATGACAAATCTTGCTTTCTAACATGTAAACTATATCAACATATCAACTTAAAGCTGGATGATAAGTGATAACTAATGTAGTTTCTTCTGTTTTCTACAAATTGCTCCTGGCATACTCTTTCCTTCAATCATCTAGCTAATTGGGAAGCTCTAGCATTAAAAAGATCTATACTAGAACATATCCTACGTAACCTCAATGCCTGGCTGTAAGGCATTAATTTTGTATGGAATGGGTGGCATTTTTCTCTTTGCGAAAAAAGGTCAGTTTCCACTAATTCGTCTTGTTTTCGTGCAGACACATAAAAAAAATGATCTCAGTCTTTGAAACACGAGCAGTAAACGTCTCGGTCGGATGAAAGGAGTTAATATGAGCAAGGAAGTCTTGAAGAGATTGCTTGCTCTTTGTCCAAATCAGAAATATATTGTCTATGTAACGGAAGCAGGTCATTGAGGCTACCTTACTGTTTTGTAGCATACGACTTTCTATATAGTGCATAAGTATGTTAGCGTATGCCGGAGCAAATCTACTGCCTATAGCTGTACCTCTAAGCTGTCTGTACGAAACTACATTAACCCCAAAAAATTGTTTTTTAAAACTAATCTGGCTAAAGAGACAAGAGTGTCAGTAGAAACAGAGGGATCATAAACTTCATGGAGTGCTGAGAGACCGTCCTCATGTGGAATGTTAAGGTATAGGCCCACAACATCGTCAGTGCAGATGAATGCATTCTCAGGCAATTCAACTAGCTCTTAAAGTCTACGAAGGAAATGATTAGTATCCTTGATGCTGGACTGAAAAGTTTTAGTAAGAGGGGTTAGTTCTAAATCTAGAAAGTGTGAAATGTGTTCAGTAACTGAACCACAGTTAGAAATGACTGGTCTACCCACTTCACCACTAAGACCCTTATGTATTTTGGGAAGTAAATATAATCTGGCTAGTCCCGATTCTCTAACGTAAATAATTTAGTGATTCCTTATCTATGTCATTCTGTCGTCCTGTCCCGTCTAGTTCTTTTATAAATGTGTCTCTAATACCAACTATAGTGTCTGCTCTTAATATACTGTATTCCTCTTGTACCCTTAGTTGTCCTAATGCTTTCTTAAGATAATCCTCGCTATCCCATACTACAACAGCTGAACCCTTGTCCGCCTCTTTAATAACTATACGTTTATTCTGACTAAGACTACTAAGTGCTAACCTCTCCTATGTTTTAAGACATGGATCAGAAGGAGGGTTCCAGTTGGACTTTTGTCCAAGTACATTTCGATTTTTGTTGTAAAACTTGTCCTTAAAAACATTTGTGAGTCTTAACCGTCGCCCAAAATCATCTAAATCCTTCCTAATCTGGGCCTGGTAAATAATTTCCAGAGATTTTTATGTGTAGGCTAAACCCTTGTTAAAACGAGTAGTTGTTGTACGGTAAAACTAAAAAGTAATCATGGTATTGTAGTATCTTGAAGTGAGTTTTTGTATTTAACCAACAACTTCAAGGTTAGTCTCATGAGAGGTTATGTAATAGCCACTACAGCTGGATTGCATTTAACCTGGTCAAACAATAATGAATTTTCGTTAAAGCAGTTGTACAGTTGATGTTGTGGATGTCACCATCTTTAGTGTCCTCTACTATCCCCATATCCCACGATACACCACTGACCCCTGAAATTTCTTTTAAAATGATGCCGAGTTTGATCCCGCTACGTATTATTGAGTAGTCGTGTATGGCCTGCCTTCGTTCTTGATGTTCCTGAGTTTAATGCGTTGATTGTGTTATTGAGTGGTCTTGTGTTCTCTGCCGTCCTTTTGGATGATGTTGAGTTTAATGCTGCTGCGTCGATTTTGTGATAGAGTATATTCGTATGCTCTGCTTTTCTCATAGATGATGCCGAGTTTGATGCTGCTGCGACAATGTGTACAATGAGTACGCCACCGGAACTCAGAGACCAAGAACGTAAGTTTAAACAAGTATATAAGTTGTTGTCGTGATTAAAATGTTGTTAAGAAGCAGGGAGATGGAAATCCATTTGTCTTCACTGGCTCAGGTCATGGGCTTTGTTGTACTCGTCAGTATTCGATTTTATTGTTTTGTTGTGGCCATATCATTGTGTCTCATCAGTAGGTTTTGAGTTTCTACAAACTTGTAAACATATGATGTTAAGTACGGATCAGATGTTTTTCCCCACTGTTGATGGTTTGACTGCCAAAAGTATGGAAAGTAGTCTGGTCCATTTTTAGTTTTAAAAAGGGGGTTTTACAGTGTTTCTCAAATTTCTTGCATCCTGAAAAAAAGTCAACAAACTTCACCCGCGGCGTCGTCACTGTTATATATGTTCCTCATACTAGGGTGACGCCAAGCAATGAAAAACGGTATTTCATACAGTAGGGTTATTCTAAAGTGAGTACAAGATCTTACTAGCATAGCCATTTTTATAAAACGTGCTTATATTAAGTTTGAATATTGTACCTAAAGTTTGCAATTGGCATTATATATAATTCCTCCGAGCAGCTACTCTATTTTTGCCTGTTTAAGTTTGCTGTAAAATATCGTGTGCTTAAATTTGACGCTGCTGAGACAAAAACTTAGCGACAGAATAATTTTATATTAATGTTTAGGCGCCGTACAAGGTAGTTATGCAGAAGCATATGATAGATTCTGTCAATTTCAGCAAGGTTCTGTTTTGAGTTATGGTGTTGCAATATTTCGTGGTGGTGTACAGTAAAACCATCTTAATGCTAGTTGCACACGAGAGTCATTTGGCTGTTCTAAATGGCACGAGTTCACATTAGTACTTTTATGGTTTGTTTTACAAAGTTTTACTATATGTGGCTTGATTTTTTGTTAATTATCTAAAGGGGAGAGACTGAGAAACAAAGCAAGCACACCTGCTGATAGGACAAGCCCAGCTTTACTTAATTACTGGAGAAAGTACATTGAACCATTATCAGATGGAGAAAGCGCCTGCTCAAGAGAAGGAAGCCCTACTTATGAAGGCAAAGATAAGTATGTGACGGTGATACTTTTCCCATAAACGTTGTCCTTAATAGATCTTCGTCAGCATAGTAAAGACAGCATTTTATAGGCAGGAACTTTGAAATAGCAGTGTTTATTAATTTCTTAATAAAAGAATTGTAAAACAAAGATTTTAAATGCTCTGTTAGCTCATATGCTCACTCATCCATGCATTTACTCTGAAGAACTCAAAGACGTCTTTGGTTTACTCTAACAGACAGCCTCCTTTTTCTCGCTCTCTCTTTTCCTCCTGTACTCGTAAACGTATTTTTATTCATTCCGCCATGTATTTATTCTATCGTTCCTTTATTCACTGTCGTAGTGTAAAATTAGTAATTCTACTCTTTTCATATTGCGGCGGTTTACAGCATTTATAAACGTTGTTCTCTCGCGCTGAACGTTGATACGCTTTTAGCAATCCGTCGACAGACGCTTCAAAATGGCTAAAACTTCGTTTGCCAAAGGTTTGTAGCTGCAGCTACAAGTATATGGTAGCAGAGTATGTATCTTTTTTGTTAGTAAGATTTCTCTTTTTTCACTGAAATTAGGACATACACAACATCTCCACGTTTTACCATTGAACATTTGCTAGCCGATGTTGGCATGAGATCATCGCGACGGTCGTTGAAGCGGAGTGCAGATGGCATCGAATTGCATCGTTTGAAGTGCAATGGTGGTAGTTTCCACGATGAAGGTGTTGACAATGAATTTGATTTGAACAATAGAAGCGATGATGAAGATGTTGATGATGATATTAGCGACGAGGAAATTAATGAGAACTTAAGACGGCTTGTTGAACGCGATACTCTTGGGGACAGCGGTTACGGTGGAGATCTAGGTTCGACATCTGTCATCTGTGACCATACGTATACGAAAATTCCAAAATTGAAGGTGAAAGAGGAGGAGACAGAAGTCACTGCTGACAGTGAAAACAAACATGGGCACCGATTTAGCGACGTGGACGCTTTATTGAGTCTGGCTAATGCTGCAACTCAGCAGTTAGAGCAAATCAAAGGCGAAGATAGTTAAGGCAGATTTTTTAAAAAATAAAATCGACTATTTAAAGAATTTAGTTTGTATATGTTATCTTAAGGAGTACTAATAACAGTCCTCAATTAAAAATTATCTTGAAATTTCATTATTGGAATCGCTTTCAGATACCCTGAATATACGCAGGATATTAGCTGTCAGACCGTATGTATAGGAATAAGATACTTTAATTGAATTACGCTTGGAGGCATAGATACGAGTTTTGGTGTTATTTTAGCGGATATAGTAAAAAAAGATAAAAATACATTTCACTATTGAGGATGTTATTAGTAACAAAATCTATTTTGATGGTAGAAATTTGTATCCACAATAAGTTGCCTAGCTGCCCTTCAATGCCTCATGGTTCCTAGCCAATCATTTCACTCGTTCAAGACTATGATTAATTATGAATGAATGGTATAAGTGCAAATTAAAGTAATTTTTTAGCGAGTGAAATGCCAAATATTGTTTGAAATAGTCTGGTACCCATTCTATACCTGCTTTAACCGAGAACAATTTGTAAGAAAGAAACTTTCAGTTTTGAGCGAATGATTGGGGGTTTTTCATTCGAGCAACCTGAGGACAGATTCAGAGAATTCCTAACACGGATTTAACCGTTACGTTCATACAAAAGATTAAATGGACACCTGTCAACGCTATAATTGGCTACTTTGAAGCCCATTTTCTGGCTCCCAGCTCCCAGTTCGATATCCTTGTCAATTTAATTAAGTGGGAACGACTAACCACGTAATCAGGCCCCATTTAGGTTTTTTATCTCTTCCTGAGCATGTTACTATTTTTGCAGAAGCCAGAGCTGGGGACTTAATTTTGATTTTCTGAAAACGTGAGATTGAAACTAAGTTTGAATTTTGGTGCCATAAAGCAGCTAAAGGTGACACAGTTCATTATCCTAGCAGTAAGAAAACCTGGTAGCCGAAAGCGAGTGTCTCGCTTGTTATTAAGCTGAAGCAGAACATGTTTTGCCAAAGCCTGGCACAGTCTACATAGTCTTACATAGTCATATCCTTGTTGATGATGCAAGTATTTGCAATTGCATAGATGACAAGTGGATGATTGGCTTTGAACGTGGTTATCTTACTCGTGTTTATGACAAAACAACTAATAACGCAAAAAACGTCGAGAAACATCAGATTCACCATTTATTGTTCTTTTGTTTGAAGTTATTACGCAGTAGTACGTTTCTTGTTTCCTGTTTATGCTGTTGTTTAGTTTATGATCGCACTGACCATCAGCTTGGCGGTTTAGATGACATGTATTATGTTTAAACCCAACAAGGTAGACATTGTATTCTGTTTTTATGCCTAAGTCGCTTTTGCGTGAAGTCCTGCTTCAGTGTTTACTCCCCCAATAGCCTTGTACGCTACCTCAGTTTAATTAGTTGTCAGTAGGCAATTATGTCAATCTCAATGTGTTGAATGTTTGAAGCCCACTTTCCTTGTCTAAGCCACCACATTATGCCTAGTGTAGTCAGCAGATTATAACTCGTGTCAGCAGTTTTCAATGACAACGACGATCGTAAGATCGTTAGAATTCCAGACATCGGAGGTGCAAATCGCTTCCAAGTTTCTTGTGACAAGTATGGACCATACTGAAAACCACGTGTATCATGAATGATAACGGAAGATTTCTATGTCGTCTTTGCTTCTGAGCTATGGCCAAGTGTTAAGTTTTAAAACTAGTAGTTTTTTTCATGTCTTTTGAGACCTTGTAAAGACCTGTTGGACGTTTAGTTGTACATTTTATCTTTCTAAACGTCAGCCTGGTTTTTTCTCATAGATTTGTGTTTCAGGGTGCTGTGTTAATACACACATTGTGTTTTGACCCCCAAGTCCGGACAAAACCGACCTATTTTGTACGTTTGTGTGTTGGTCTAAGCCATTATATTGTTCTCTTTTATAGTGGGTTTGATCCTCCTTTCAAACATCTGAATTAGCTTTTTTGTGATGATATGATCATGCGTGTATCCTTGAGATTCATTTGCAATCGTGGATTGACAATTTTGAACGTATTTCTTGTGTATTTTAATATTTTATATGAATGTGTCGATCTTGTCATTTTTTATTCATTATACCAGAAGATTTTATTAGCTGCTCGGCTATTTTACAAGCAGGTCGGCTGGTTTAGTTCGTTATATGATCTTGCAATGGATAGCAACCACTGTAAGGAATGTCTTCGCGTACGTTATGTAGATTTTTGCTTTAAGCTAATATAGGGTGGAAAGAAATTCGTTTGTCATGCATTATCGTTGCGTTTTTAAACCATGATGGTGTCCTGTAACCTTCCACGTCACTTTGTTTTACGCTCCCCGTTATGCACACCACGAAGAACTTTGCACATTATTTTGTTCTTGCTGCCTTACGATGAACGGTGTGTATCTTGTGCCTACGTTGCTTCCGTATTATATGTATAGGCAAACTTTTTCTTGAAAATTTGTATTTCCTCTTCTTACTTGCGGTATTTGTCTTTTACTCTGATTTGTTTTTACCTTTTCCCTTTGGATTTTATCTCTCTTTACTTCTAGTTTCCTTTTTCTCTTGTAATTTTTGTTGCGCTCCTATGCAGTCCTCTTCTGCATTCACTTGTTGTTATGCCATTTTTGAACAGTTGTGTTTACCTCTTTCCCCAAGTAGGTCTATGTTTCGCTTTTCGTCACATGCGTATCATCTTGTCTTTCATCTGGGTTTACGCCATCGTACACCAAATTTTCCTCGTTGACCTGTGTATTTGTGACAAAACTGGAACATTTCCTGTTCCTATTCATTAACGACCCTCGCTCGCTACGAAATGAAATAGTTATATTTTTTTCATTAAGACTGTAAGATGGAGCCAATCCAACTCCTTCGTTCCTTCCTTCCCGTAGCATTTCCTAAGTTGCTGCAGTGCTACGTAAGTGACAGAATTATGACTCTCACTTCCTCTGAAGGTTTCGGGCTGGAGTCCAATTGTTAACGCCAAGGAAGTATCAGTTTCATCTCAGATATTCCGGTTAAAACAAGTTTCGGGGGCCTATGTCAATGACCAAACGATCGAAACAGGAAAGTATTTAGATTATTCGCAATGCTGAGAATTTGAAATTTGTTGTGATGTTAAATCGATATTATTCTGTTATAAACGGCTTTGGTTGGTTGCTTATCCTGCTGTATTTAGGACTCGCCGTCGTTTTCCATTTCCCATGGAAAAGTCAACCAATGTGCTTATATGAAATGCTCAGCTATCATCAACCATGAGTTAATATGGAAGCTCATTTTTGTGTTTTACAGTAACCTACATTACACATGAATAGTACTATGTGCTCTTATACTGTATAACTTTCGTTTTTGAAAATGTAGAGTGCAAAATTTCTTCTTTAGATAAAATTACGAAAAACATAAATTCTTTAATTCGTATTAAGTATTATTTATGCAGGTATTTGCGGTAGTTGGATTATGTTGTGGTTTAGAATATTTGTAGATAATATTTTATTGTTTTGAAGTTTTATTGTGTTCCAGTTTGTTTTTGAAAGTTGGTGTGCAGTTTAAGCAGCTCATTGATCCATTGAGCGTCCTGATATGAATTTAAGTAGGTATAAGGTGCATACCTTGCTTCTTTTTACAAAGGGCATCTCTACTCTCCGATTTAGTAAGGTGTGTGTAGAACATGACCTGAAAAATAAACAGGTCCTACCAAAATGCTTCCATGTCCCTCCGCTTTCCGTGAATCTTAGACGGTCTCCTATTATAGAAGAAAAACAGAGAAGTGTTTCCACGTTAAAATCGATGTTCAAGCCCTTTTGTTTATTTTTTTCTTTGTTTTGAGATATATTTGGGGTTTGTTCAAGAATCATTCTTCTGCCCTCTTAATTTAGAAAGATCTTCATTGGCTTCATAGTACACAGTCATATATATTGTGTTATGTGCGAGAACTTTATGATTTTCAAAGGAGTATTCTATGAGATTTACATGAAGTACTATTGCAAAGACTTCCTTTTATCGTGGTCCATTACTTACTTACCTTGTCTCCTTTTCCATGTTCTCCTCCCTTGCAGTCCAGTTTTAGCTATTCCTGGTTATTTACAAAAGTGGCGATTATTCCGGTGCAAAATCATTTTGTATGTCCAAGTATTACTTTTAAAAGACTTCTAGACGCGAAGAGACTAGGCATAGTATTATCTTATGACTTGGGACAAGAGGTCGTGTTGTTATTTTCTTTACAGAGATAAGATTTTTGTTGGCCGTAAGTGCTATAGTGTTCTTCAGGCTACTCTATTGGCATCATAATGTCAAGTTAAGCCACTCTCAGAGGAAACTTTAAGCTGAGATACCATATGTTCTTGCTTTAGAAAAGGATTGATTTATGTTTTGTCTTCGCTTCCTTTATTTTATCTATTTTAAAGTGAAACCTTGAATACCTAGACATAAACAAGGAGAATTGGAGAGCAATCCATTTCCGTGTCTAATGGTTATGGTATCCAATTTTTTAAAGTCGTATTCGGGTACTTAAAGCCTTCTCCGTAACTAAAGCGTGATCGATGACTAATTCATTCATTAGAATTGGGCTTGTGAATTGGGTGTTTGAACTGCACACACTATGTTTATTTTAATCTTTCTTTTTTTGTGACAATCATGGAGGAGTGTAGTAAAAACTGGATTGTGGAAAATGTACTAAGCTTCTTATTTTGGTACAAATAAAAGAAATATAAAATACACAAGTGCATACAACAAAGTTCATGATGTTGATCCTTCTTTTTAAGGTTCACATAGAAGCTATGTTTAAGTGTCAAACAATCCATCATACATGCACACGTTACTAGGCTGAGTCGCTATTTCTAACACCATCTGCAGTTGTAGTGCATAGTGCTTACACCAACGTGTAAAGAAGAGTTGTGATCATTTTTCTTATGTTTTGATATTTTGAAATACTATACAATCCGTCATACAGGTAGATGTCTGAGGACTATTTTTTTATTTCTGGTATTACTTCCACTTTAGAATGCTACACTACGGGTGTCCTTATTTGTGTTTGTATTACCATATACCTTATTGGCTGTAGAAAGTTCATTCTCCCGATACAATATTGATGTCTTGCTGTCATCAGTCCCAACGATTATCAAGTGTGTTCTTTGCCTCAGGCTGTATGTTGAACGTAGCTGTGTATGGCGCCCGTTCGACGGGGATAGACTGAATTGAGAATTTCACTTAGAAGCATTCCTTGAAATGAATCCTTTGCCCCAATGTTATTTCTTTCTCATTAACAAGTGATGCTTGGCAATTAGTGATGTGATAATTCATTTCAATTTTTTAACCACATGTTTCAAAGAGTGGCTGTCAAATGCCTGTAGAGCTAATCAAACCATATATTCTTTCAACTCTTTGGCCTTAAATACGTTAATTTCTTCACTTTAATCATGACTTTGCAGGACGAGTGGCAAATATAGCTTTTAAGTTAGATTTACCAACAGTGACATCAAATGTGAGATTCAGTGGAGCGAGTTTACCTTTTAAATTTTTATGTATGGCATGATCTTTGCCTCGTCCAAATCTGCTCCGAAGATTAAGGTTTCCTCATCTCCGGAACGGACGTCCATGAATTTATGACAAATTCTTAAACCGTTGATCGAAAAATGGTCATGATGTCATTCACAAGGCAGAGAGAATTGAATCAATGACAGATAATTTACGTTCGTCATTTTTTACTACCAACCCACCACAAACTCGAGAGGTTCGCTCTTTCCTCAACACACACACACACACACTGTATGTACATGGCAACCTTTTTTATGCTAAACATATATCGAAACTAGCCATACATAAACAAGAAAGGAAACAATACAAAGAGAATACGAAGAAACAAAGCATTTTATGGAAAAGGCCAAGTGAAAAACGAATTCTTTCTGCCCACAGAGTACTAGTATCCGTGTTTTAATGTAGACACTCCATTACACTTGGATGAAAATCTTAAAATCGATTCTCGTTAAACGTTTATGTGCTCTTTTAACTTAACCAGTTTTTTCACTAATTTCCCCCTTAATGAGACGATAAAAATATGTGCTAATGCTTTGTACAGGGGTAAGGTTGAACAGCCCTCCGTCCCAGAAGAGATCTTTGTTGAGTTAATGGAGTATGCCACTGGAATTGTTGGATTTAGTTTTAACAATACAATGTATCAACAAAGGGTCGGACATTGCAGCAATGGGTAGCCCCTTCGGTCCAACTTTAGCAAATATTTTTGTCACCTTTTACCAAGAAAAGAGGAAAGTCAACCTCATCAGAACACATCCCCATAGAGTACTTTGCATCTGTCCAAAATCTAAATTAAATTCGGAACTAGGGCAAATACTATTTATTCTCCTTCAAAACAGGTATTCAGAGGATACCGTTTCTAGAATTGTTCGCGAAAAGATCACTGCTTTTGGAACCAAAAGTTCCTTTGGTCCTCAAAAATACCCTGTATACTTAAAACTTGCTTGGCTAGGCAATGTTTCCATCCGCATAAGAACACAGATTAAAAAAGCTGTAGTTAAGTTTCTCTGCTGTCAATCCCAGAATTGTTTTCGCGACTTGGATGACCTTGCCATCCATTCACAAGAATTGAGTACCTACCACACAAGGAAGTCTAGCGGTATATGAATTTTTGTGCCGATGTGAACCTTGGTATGCAGGTTGCACTTCTCAACGATTGAGTGACAGGATCAAAGAACATGTTCCAGCCGCTGTACGCCAACCATCAATTACTCTCAAGAACAGACATCTCAAGCTTGCAAAGTGAAAATGACTTCCAAAACTTCCGATTCTGCTATAGGCCAACATTTACTAAGAAATTCAGAATGCGCCGCAATATGCAAGAACAAGAATTTTCAGATAATTGACACAGCTAGATTGCCCTTTCACCAAAGTGTATTGGAGTCTGTCTACATTAAAACAGGAAAACCAGTACTCTGAAGGCAGAAAGAGTTCGTTTTTTCACTTGAACTCTTCCAATAATGCTTTGTATCTTCTTTTCCTTTCTTGTTTATGATTGGGTAGTTTCGATAGTTTCGATGTTTAGTATCAAAAAGGTTGCCATATACATTTACTTTCCTTTCTGACGATTCACACTCTGAAAAGTGTCCGACGAAAAAAGTATGTTTTTAGCGCTATGTCGCAAATTTTCAAGGCGATTTTCAAGTCTTGTTTCACAAAAACCGTGTTGATGAATAGATTGCATTTTTTCCCCTAGCTATTCCCGTGCCGTGATGGCACGGAGGTTTGAGTGTTGGCTTTTAAGTCTGAGGGTTACCAGTTCAAGCCCTTGGTCGGCTCCCACCTAGTGCAGCTATTGTGGTAATGCCCACTCTTGACAAATATATATA
>JANTCA010054461.1:0-17514 GCA_024741275.1 Chironex yamaguchii
CCCAGTAAAATCTTGTCATTATTATAAGGTTGATAGTTGTAGTAGGCCTGGATTAAGTATACTACAAAAAGCTAACTAACTAACAAACCAACCAACAAACAAACCAACAAACAAACAATCTAACTAACTAACTAACAAACAAACAAAAAACTAACTAACTAACTAACTAACTAACTAACTAATCAATTAATTAAATAATCAGCCGACTGATTGGTGATTGACCAACCAGTACAAGTGGTAATTGAGTAAATATTTAATTAATTTTCTAACTGAAGTGAGCAAAGAAATAGGGAAAAAAACAAACGTCAATTACCAACTGAATTTATTAGTTAATCGTAACTTACTTTTGCATCTTTATCGATTTTGGTGGCACTTTTATCAATTGTGTCAATCCATCTGCACCAAGACCCATTAGAACTCTTCACGAAGTGATAGTCATAGATCAAGCCATTGTCCGGAAACAAATTTTGCTTGAGAGAAAGACAAAAATGTTGATGGTGTTACTGAAACATACTAATAGTCACTTTTGAGTTAAATATGTAAGTTACTTCATTAGGAACGTAGAAAATCACTCAAAGTGCGTAGACTTCCACCAAACATATTGTAATTCCAAACATATTGCATATCTTGCATAACCTTCTGTGAGTTGGTGCTACAACTTTCCCCTTAGTGCCTTGACCATTTTTTCTGATGTTATATGCACAAATGCGAAAAACAGTCCTATCTCCGAATATTAAAGAATCCTTTAAAAATTCAGGGATCCAGGCGGTGATCCGGCTCAGCCCCGAAAATTTAATCATTTGTTCCTTATCCCAGGCCGGACTCTTCCTCAAGATTTCCTCAAAATTCATCCATACGTTTTTAGAGTTATCTTTCTAATGTACGGATAAACAGACAAACAGATTTAGCAACTGTGCCAAAAACATTCCAGACGAAGGTAATTAGAACCAAGACATTGAAATACAAAATTATACGTCAAATCTAACAGCAGTACGCTTCACGCATTTACTTCAAAATGTTGAGTCAGAACTGCGAATATCTATACAATTCAAAGAGGAGTTATCGTCCTAAATGGTGTGAGGTTTTCAGCAAACATTTCTATCAGTAATCAGTGATTTGATTACCTTTATAATTTATGACTGAAAAGGACAGTAAAATGTCTACAATTCGTCTGAGCGTTAAAGCAGGCAGAGATCAATCGAAAATAATTGGTCATTTAATTCCAGTCGTCTTCTGGTGTAAGTGATTGTCTCCGCATTTGTGTATACTATAGAAATGGAAAACTCATTTGACTAGTATAACTCCGCAAAGAAAGTGTCAGTTTTATTACTGTGAGGCCTTTGAAGGTTACATAGTCAAGTTTCTTTAATCTTCCTGCTTGAGTTTTAAAATTGCAACAATGGAAGATAAGGTCCAGGACAAATCGAGATGAAATCGAAAAGCGACCTTGGAGTCTGACTCTGTAAAGTTCGTACTCGTTATTGATCGTAACTGAATCTTATGCCAGGGTTGGCAATTTTACTAGCGAGTCATCTTCTTTCGAGAGTGGGATACCGATACTTGCTACCACCAATTAGATGTTGTTTGTGGTGTCACGGATTCGAACTCGCAACCAATGGCTTGCGATAACTTCGTCTTATCCACTGTACCACGGTGGCTCTTGATGTACCTTGCAATCATGAAAATATTTATACAAAAATTGTATCCAACTTGTGCTTTTCGTGTCACACCAAAAGCAACAAATAAAGTTCATCAATGTCGTCATTGATTCTAGTGGAATCAAAACACAAAATCTCGACGCAACAACCAGACCAAAAAGCTGGTAATAAAAATTTAATTTCAAAAGTGCATATACCAAGAATCTTTTTGAGGTGGTGTATTATTTGTCGTGCAATACAACATTGTTTAACACATGGTTTAACACAAAGCATACCTTGCCAATCTTAATGCTCTTTGGTCTTGGATGGTCTTTGTCAACTCCTGCTGTCAGTTCTCTATAAAAATGATCAAATTTCTTCCTGCTGTCATTGTCAAGAGTAGCTCCAATGGACCATACAATCGCAAAAATGAACAAACTTTGCAACCAAGCTGTCATCTGTGAGGTGAAAAGCAGGAAGTTAACAACTACCATTGGCAGATATTTTCTACACAAAAATGCTTCATTAAAAAGCCCCTAACGCAGAAACTTGTGCAAAAAGCTAAAAGTAAAAAAAATGGTCTTGTTTTGTAAGACAGAACCCTTTTTCTCCTTTCCCCGTTCTGAAAATTTCTATGGGGGATAAGGAAATGTGAAAATGATAAATGGAAAACTCGACATGGAAAAGACGTAACTTTGATAAATGAAAATAGTTACACGATAAATGACAGCATAGTTTCATTAATACATAGCTTTCGCTTGCTGATCCAGTATTATATTGTTCCTAAATTAATAGCCAAGCTTATCACCATATAATCTATATCAAAGGCTTAAAAATAAACGGTAATTTATAATTAGTTGACTCTATATCAAAGGCTTAAAAATAGACGGTAATTTATAATTAGTTGGGGAAGGACAAGAGTTTTTCTTAATTTTGCGTATATTATTTTTGATGTCTGATCTAACAATTAGGCCAATGTTACATAAACGAAAAACAGGTGAATTCGGATGGTTCAAAAATATTCTCATTTCTTTAAAGCCGACATTGGTACTAGGTATAAAAGTACTATTAAAAGCCGTAAGATAATAATAAAGTTATTCCAATTACGTTTTTTAAAAGGTCTCGATAACAAAAATAAGATACTTGTAAGTGTTACTATGATTACGACTAATTGAATTACCTGACTAGTTGACATTCGTTGAGATCCTTCTGCAGTAGCTTGATCTTTGATTTCATCCAACAGACATGAATAAAGAGTCATAAAGGCCTTAGCTGAATGCATCAATGATGTTTGCAAATAAAACTTGCATTCATGGCGCACAAAATCTAAGAAGAAAAAATAAAGAACTTATTAACTAGATTGAAGTTTTAATACAATCTGACGCCATACTTTTGCACTTTTCAATATAAAACAGCGGACACTTTAGGTAGAATACGAACTAGTCTGTACTTTGAAGCACATTGCTTTTGTAATGGTAAGACCCATGTTTATTGTAATTGCTCAAATATACATGAAATGAGAGGACAGATTTAGACTAGTGGCCTTCAATACTACATTATGACATTAAATAGAATTCATAAAGGCAATATGGCGACAGATCTAAATAATTTACTTGACTTTTATAGTAACGTTTTATTTGTTTGGGGGCATGAGGACACACGTTTGTTACTCTTGTCGAGAGATGATATCTTCGGATCCTGAAAGCAGAGGTTACATCAATTTCTTGAGCTATTGTAGTGTAGTTTTGATGAAAGCATGCGTAATGAAATGAAGTAGAAAACGTTGTTATCAATAGAGTGGCCAATGTTGCTTTTTTTAAGAGTTCAAGTATGTATACGTACAATAACGATTATTTGCCATCTAAATTTCGCACAAATGTCATTGCTTTTGTGCATTCCCACTTTTGAAAAAATTTCAAATCTGTCTTTCGTGCCAGATACAAATTGGAAGCGCTCAGAAAGCGCAATCATCTGCTAAGCTAATCCAAGTCAATGTTTTCTTAATATGAGCTGGACAATCAGAAGTCATGGTAACTGTGCTTTCGCAACGAGGACTTCTGAATTGTTGTGGTTTTACGATAATATCATTTCGACAATCTAAACGTGATCCAGAATCCAGGATTTAACCCAAATGATCACAGAAGAATCTCCTCGACCTTGTCAGAACACCAAACATGCTATACATATTTCTGGACTATATATCACAACACTGAAAAAGGAAAACAATCTTACTAGAAAAGAACTCAATTAATATGCCATTTCTGCTTGCAATTATCAAATTTGACATACCAAGACATGGTTGTATAAGCCAATTAAACATGTCCCTAAGACAGTCTCGTTGCTCTTTAGTCAGTACTTCTGATAACGTATTCATGTAGGATTCCATGAATGGTTGCCATCCGAGCTATAACAAAATACAGTAGATAGTAAAAACTAATGCAGATTTTCAGTCGTTATTCTTGACAGAAGAAGTTATGTTAACACAGATGTAAGTAGCGAATTGACCAACACCGTGTAAATTGGTTTCAATATATAATTCATCTAGACGACATATAGTTTTGAACATTTCTTGGTCGAATGTTACCACAAAAGAAAGCATCCGTGATCAGCACATGATTTACTTCTACTAAGTAGCCATAACTATGTCTAAGAACATATGAACTAGTTTCTCTGGTACATGGTTTGGTTGGTATTAGCTACTGGACACATGAAGCAGATCAATTCTAGGCTGGTTGACTAATCTCCTGGTTTGTGCTAGCTATTGGTATCCTAGACTAAGGATACAGTTCATGAATTGGAGTTCATAAATCCTGGCATGAGGAATCCTATGGGAATCCTATGACGGCTTAGACGGACGGACAAAAAGACGGAGTGATCGATCAGAGTCGAGTCTTCTTTGTTTGATAACTAAACATCAAAAGGTGACATTTAATCTAACATGTTTGGTTAGAGACAGTGACTTCGAACCTACCCTAGCTAATCAATAAATATCATACCTGATGTGGTTCTAGATAAATCATCCCACATCTGCTGACGGTAGCTGGAGATGCTTGATCGAGATCAGAGGGTTCGAAGATTAGACTTTGCTTGGCATTCATTTGGATAATTTCTCCACTCATCAAACAAAGCTAAAACAGAAGTAGAAAACTAGTAGAACCTCATGCTCGTTGAGCGCTACGATTGTACAGTTATTACATCAAAAATTAGGATGTTGCAAATATTTGTACGAAGCCGTCCTATAAAATACAAATATTAAGTCACGATTCCTTATATTTTACAACATCACTTAAATTGATTATATGTGCTATTTCGAAACATAGATTTGGCAAGGTACACTTCCAAACTCTTGTTATCACAAACGAAACACAGGGAAGTAGAAAAGGAAAGCGATTAATTCAATCTAATTTTGTTTCTGATTCCTTGATAGAGTAGAGTAGTATTACTACAACGGATGCATTTAAAGGACGTCAACAGGAATCGAACTTTGGACAGAAAAACAGGGCAGAACAGTACATTTTTGACATTAACTCTCTTCATAATAATAAAAACATATTGCAATTATCTGTATCACGTCCATATCGTTGTCCATATCACAACCAGTATCTGAAAGAGGACATTATTGTGTAACAAGATACATTGACGCTTACTTTTTTGTTATCATCAAGTACGGTATTCATGTTCTCGATCCATACAGCATCAACTGGTCCATCAAAAATAATCCATTTCCTATCTTCAGTTTGCGAAACAGCCTGCTCTCGAAAAGAATTGGCAAGGATTCCATCTGACCATTCGTGTGACACGGGATCAAAACTGCCGTAAAGTTCTCCCATTGTCATTGATTTGGGATTGATAATCTTATACTTTACCTGCACGAAGTAATCAAAATTAAAACTTAAAATCCTAATACTAAGAACGCTGGAATTAACTCGGAAAACAAGACACAAATTGAGCAACAAAAGGCGAAAGAAATGATGCAAATTACCAGCAGCAAAAGGAGGTAAAGAGCTAGCCATCTTTTAGTAGATAACAAAAGCCATGAGGGGAAATATACTAGGATACTTAAAAGTTACTAGAAAACAATCATATTACTTACTTTATTTTGATTAGGCACACCAGCAATTTCTAGATCTTCTAAAGCTGTTGCCAATACCTAAAAGTAAACACAGAGAGCTAGTAGGTGATGAAATAAGATCATTTTTGGTAAAAACAAACCTACTAAGAAAGTAAACTATTGATATTATAGTAAATTTTTCAACTGCAGGCTAGTTTGTAGAAAACTACGTAGTTACTCGTCATTATCCCAAAGTGCAGGTTTTAGACGCATATATTTACATCTTATTGGTAAAGGTCATGTTAAATTGGAAACTATGGCTTTTTAGAGCACAAAAGGACCAGAAAACGTAGCTCTCATTAGAATATAAAGGAATATTTTGTGCAGCTTATAAATTTTCTACAAGCATTTAAACACTTAATATCATTCATCATAATGTTAATATGATTCAGCATAAAACAGATAAATTAAATTAACATTTATATATAATGTCACCTTATAAGCCATTGTCTTTCCTCCAAGCGGATCTCCGACGATCATAAACCCATGACGTACTATCATCATCTCATAAATCTGAAGACGCAGAAGAAAAATATTACTTGTGACAAAGAACTGACAACTTGTCTATGAACTCGTAACATTAAGGCCGAAGAGAAGCATAAATGAACAGTCTGCATTCGTTTCCGACGACCGACGACGTAAAAGTGATGTGTCGTGTTGCACTATCACTTATTCCATTAAAATAAACACCCAGAGAAAACTTATGGGAATAACAAAGGAGCACAAGGGAATAAATAAGCTAAAACCAGAGGTATTCTCCTTCATTGGAAGATCTTATGGATACTGGCAACTAAATACGTAATTCATCATAGTGGCATACCTGAATGATTTTCTTGAGATACCACTTGGTCGGCTGCAGACCAAGTTTGTTGCAGTTATCAACTAAAGCATCCATAAGAGATCCATAATCAGGATTTGGCCACTCGGTTCCAGGGAAAAGATCAGATATGATTCCTTCAAAGAGCGGTACGTCCTAACGAGGAAGTGACAATGAATGCGGAATTCAATTAACTTGTTTCATCAAATGTTCACGCTTAGGTTAGTGACATCCATTACGTATCTAAAGTCAAGCATTGCCTTTAAATATCTTTTAATCTTCTTGTGCTTCTTTAATTGTTTCCACTCGTGTTTTATGTCGGCTGTGTTATCCTTCCGGTTCAAAGTAGCCTCGTGGTGGAGATAGTAACGCGCGCAAAATTTCTATTTATCGAAAAAATAAACCAACGACTATTTAAACGGTAATATAAAATTTCTATAACAAATCAGTTTGCCATGCTGACGGTCGTTGAAATAACACTCTAAGAATAGTGATAATGATTACGACGACGATTACGATGATTGTGATGATGAAGATGATGATGGTGGAGGAGTTGTTGTTGTTCATGTTAATTATAATGATGATGAAAATGATAATGATAATTATGATAATGGGATGACAATTATGATGCGATGATGACAAAAACAACGAAGCAATACAACAACAATAATAGAAATAATAATAACAACAATTGTAATACGATGACGATAGTGGTGAGGTGGTCATAATAGTGATGATAAAGAATAAGAACATGCTGATGATGATAATGATGACGTTGACAACGATGATGTTGACGACTGACTTGCCAACATTATGCCTCACCTGAGACAAGAACTTGGCAAGATTGACCTCTAAAATTGCTCTCAGTACCAATTCGCCTTCATCTTGATCTGGAAAACGAAGTTTTAAGTTTCCTGCTGCCGTTAGCACTGACTTGACTGCCCTCATCCCATAGTCGTAATGCGATTGAGAGGAGAGCTGCTCGGAACACAGTCGATAGGTTTCAACAATCTTTGTCGATAAGCTAAATGGAATTAAATCAGATCATTTCAAGACTCGATATTGATCTATATAGGTCTAATGTTGCAGTGCAAAAAGTCTCATTTGATAGACAGATATGACCTAAATATGAAAGAAATGAGGGTCTCATTTACGGTACAAAAGCCCCGAGCAGAGCACTGTCACTGTAGGGCAACTTGTAAGAGATGTGTTAGTGCGTAGTGTACAATTGAATAAAATCCTGGAAAAATCCCTCGCCAATCTCAGTTGGTGACAAAACCAATGACTATCCCTGAAGGCAGACACTGACTACTGGGCTGACCAAAAGTTGTTTTAAGGATTGTACTGATAATATCATGCTAGATTTTTGTCACTACAGGAGCATATCCAAAATGCTTAATCTACTACTGCAGTTAACGTGGCTTCATTTATATGTAGGAACTGTATTCACATAGCAGATTAGCTCGACAAATGTAGCGACCGACACTACTAACGCTAAGTAGTTTCGTATGAAAGAAAGTATATACTGAACTTGTACGTCTAGTAATACAGAAAGGAGTTTTACTTTACAAGTTAAACTAATTACTTGCTTAGAGGGAAAGAGGTTTTGTAGCCTGTAGCGGATGCCTCTCCTCTCTACTTTTCCTCTCTCTTCACTTCGTCATTCTACATGAATCCACCAGCCGAAAAAGGGCAATATAAATGGTTTGGATTTCGGCTTCATAACAGATGTCGTCTTGACGTGGATAATCCTATTTCCAAAATTTAAATTTGTCTTCAAAACCTTCTCGATAACGCATTCAGCACTAAGTTGGCCCTCACATTCGTTTTTTTGAGCAGTGTAATAGTCTTTTATAGCGCTCAGTCATAAAATTCGTAGTATTGTATCTTACCTTCTAGCATCAACAAATCCCATCGAATACAAAGAAATTTCAGCAATTAAAGCGTAGTCCGGTACCATCATTGCCACAGTTCTGAATAAAACCTGCATCGATAAAAGTGTAAAAATGCAGGAGAGAATCTATACTACAGCAGAATTTCTTACCAGCAATATTTATAAATAAAGACGGCAAGAAGTAATTTCGGACATGCTGATCGTCATTACAATTCCAATGATCAATACGATGATGAAATCTTTGGTACTTTAAGTAAGTATGTTTTTAATGCCACCATTAACATCGATACGAGTTAATGCAATGGAGGAGGCAAGAAGACAAAAACAGAAAAACAGAGTTATAAAGTCGATAGCATTTTTTTCAAAACTCAGCAATCAAAATGTAAGGTTTGTCCTGTTAGCCTCACTCTGACATGCTTGATCTTGTTCGTTGATGTACATTCTGACAATGTATTGAATGCATAAATGACATAAAAATCTTCAGTCTAAGTCAATTAATTTGATTTGATAAAACCCAATTGCATGTGTCAGAAGCCATTTTTCTCAATATAAAAGGCATTCCAAGAGTTCTAATTCGCTAGCTGACCTCATGAAGAACCTACTTTAAGATTATCCGGTAATTCTTGTCTTCCAGCGTAACCAGGATTCATCGTAATAAACATTGTGCATGTAGGGTTCAACACCAACTCAGTTCCTTCGAATATGAATTTCTTCTTTTTAGCTGCAATGGCTTTTTGAATCGTATGAATTTGCTGTGCAACGACAGAAAGTACCTGGAACAAACAAAACACATAAGAAGAAAAGATAAAATGCGTATGCTATATATATATAGGGAGGAGGATAGCACTGCGTGTCCATGGTTTGGTCACCTTGGGATTAGTGCTTTGCCTAAACATCTTTAGACTTATATTCAAATCGACAGTTTCCAAAAGTTAACAGTTATATGTACCATTTTCTGTCCAATCCCTATCAGCAATGCCATACTTTCAAAGCCAGCTACAAGAACTGCACATTCGTACACACTCAAACAAGAACAAAGATGAAGCTAACGAGTACCTCTAACTCTATGCGGTTAAACTCATCAAAGCAAGCCCATGCTCCCGCTTGTGCCAGACCTTTGAAAAATTTCCCCATTGCTTTGAAGTCCAGCCCGTCAGAGCAATTAAAGACGACACACTGCAGATAAGAAATGAAAATAATCAACTTATTAGTAAAGTTTAGGTTCCATTTACAATGCAAAAGAAGTGAGAGCTGCAAAATATAGAACAGCTTACAAATCTCAATGGCCTTTTCTCTTTGGAAGCCAGAAAAATAAAAACTACAAAACCAAAACCGTGAACGTTGGAACCTTGGGTATCTTATTCTCTTTAGTACTTCGTACATAAAATCAACAGCTTCAGAAGACGCAAAAGTGATAAAAGAGTAAAAAGAGTAAAAAACGTAAGCAAACATTAAAGAAATAAAAAATTCCGTTCTGTAACCGAAGATGCTTGCAAAAATACCTGCTTTGCCACTGCCTTCGCCAAGTCCTTCGATGTCTCCGTTTTGCCTGTTCCCGCAGGTCCTTCAGGTGCTCCTCCAAGGTTTAGTTTTAATGCTCCCATCAATGTCCTATAAAATTAACAGCAAGTTTCTCGCGCGGATATCACATCATTAACAAGAAATGAATCTCATTCAGAAGCAATTTCTACAATAAATTCATAACAGGCATTGTTTTGCTTGTGAATGTGAGACTTGTTCCACTTGTGTCAAAAAAGATTCTCTCCTACAAAATGTGATCGACAGTAACAGAGTACTCAAAACGAACCAAACATAAACCGTTCAATTAATAGTAATGCTATTGCGTCAAATGATTGTACTTTGTCATCAAACCTTAACAGTCCCAGCTTTTGTTTCGCTTGCACAACTAGTAATTTACAATTTTAAGCAAAGCTCCAAAACAGATTCATACCTATAGCACCTGTCAGTCAACGGTGTGATGACCAGTCGACCAGAATTTCCTAGATACTCATACCCGTAATCAATTTCAGTTGTGATCATTTTAACTTTGATTTCATCTTGCTCAAAGTAATATCGTAATTGTGAAATCCACTGAAAGTCATTTATATTGTTAACTTTATCATCAGCCATTTTCGCAACCACATCACGAGCTGTAAAAGAAAGACAAGATTGCTTCATAACAGATAAATTACTGTACAAGAATAAGTAGAAAAATGCAAATCTTGCTTATGTGTTCTCTATATAAATTTGCAAGAAATTTTAAGTCTATGCCATCACAAACTACACCTTGAAAATGCTTCTTACTTACTGCATTCTATAAAGCAACCTATATCGGCAAGAAACGCACATGAAACGCTTTGATCCATTATCAAGACTCTTTTCAGAAAAACATTCTACAAATAAAAATAAAGTCAAATAGAGCAAAATCAAAATTTACCCAGATTTTAAAAATTATCCTGTTCACGCAGGCATGAAAGTTAGCCAGAACTGGGAACATTCCATAAAACAACATTGTGACAAGCGGTAATTTTAAATTTTGTTTATGGAATCATAACTTGCATAAAAACTATCAATCAACTCTTACCATGAACATCAATGACTATCAAAGCTCCTAAAGTGACTCTAACTCCTTTGTCCAGTTTTCCTCGGACGAGACTGACAATAGAATCAATCTGTGAGTTGCATCTTTGGAGATAACTCTACAACGTAAAACATCTTAATTCTGTCACGCCTTTCTATCCTTAATGACAAAAGAAGATCACTAAAGTACATTTCTGAGCACACGTACTTAGTCACTTGCTTACGTATTTACTTACTTACTTGCTTAGGTAGTTACCAAATCCTGTCTATGGACTGAACATAAATTCCAGCCAGTCGTCGGTTTCGTCGTTTGTTACTTGAAAGGTCTTCAGTGATATGGTACTTTTCGTTGCTCCTAACCTCGGCCCTAAAGAATTTGAGGTCCTCCAGGACCGTTCTTCTACACATTTTCCTATGGGCATTCCTATACACTTCCATGATGACAGGATAGTTTTGTGGAAAATTCAGTCTTAAGGCATTCTAATAACATGTCCAAGCCACCCTATGCAACACACGACACGTAAATCCTCAATCATAGGCTGGTTACCATATCTTCACATAATTTCTAATATACTTATTTCGTCTGGCATGTGGAGGTCAAGGATCTGCCGTAAGCGCCGCACAGGGAATACCTTGAGATGCTGCAACTCTAACTTATTTTCGGCCTCAGGCTTCACAACCGTATAGAAGGATCAAAGCAACACAAGTATCAAAGACGAGCATTTCGAGACCTAAGTATGCACGGAACCATCAATTTAATTGGTACCTACCTTAAGTTCCCTTACTCGACTACCTATGTCAAAGGTGCCTGAAGGTAGGGAGTTCTTTAGGTAACAACAGACGTATAACGAACACCATTCAGCTTAGCCAAGTATTTTTCAATAATTTATATATCAGTGTGGGTACTCACAAAATTCTTTGCAGCAAGAAATGTTTTATTGACTAATAGAATCTCGAAAAGGTTAGAACGATAACTTTTGTTCGTGACTGAGGTTGACATAACGAACCACTATCCTTAAAGAGGAACGACAGAATGGAGTGACTGTAAAAGTTTGTAAACGGCGAAATAATTCTAATGGTTCATGCTTCCTACAATTTGAAATGCTGATAATGCTGATAATGTGGTGTTTTGGGAACAAAAGGGGAAAAAATTACTGTTATGATATAACTTCCGTACGAGAAAGTTATCACATTAAATTGGATACCTTTAAACCATCTTGTTGGGGTATGGCTTCACTGACATCCTTAGTCCAAAAGATGCTGCTTACTGCGATTACGATCTATAAATTTTTGCGGATACAGAGAAAAGGAAGTTGTTCACTTTCAGTGCAAATAAGAAGGCTGTAGAAAACCATCCTCGTCAAAAGTTTCTTAGATATCAAAAATCCTATGTATATTTATAAAAATCACATATGAGTCATGGACACCCTTTACTGCACATCCTAATCTCTTTAACCAGATACCTTTCCTCGCAGACTAAAATTCTGGATCCTAGTCAGTATAGGTCACGTATGTTGCCAAAACATTTTACCGTGGCTTGCTAGCCTTCGTAACTGCCGTTTATGGCTCCTTTCCAACAGAGTAGACTTAAATACCTCCACTTAATTTATGAAACGTGACCTTATCAACGTAAGCGGTTCAGTGTGATGGCTTCCTATTGCGGTCCAATACGATGCAAATTCGGAGGTCCTCAGAGATAACTTTCAAATACACAGGCCCATAGCACAAACAGTTTTGTATTTGCAATGTTTAATTCTGCTCTTTTGTAAGCCCACGCTCCAAACAATACACCAAGCTAGTCAGGTTGCTGCTCTGTACTTCCTATCTTTAGTCCTGGCTGAAGTACTAGGTCCAACCAACGAAAAATTTGCATCATCTGCAAAAGGTGATGAATGGATGCCTTGTAGGCAGAAAACACGTGCCGCTTGTACAGTGTAAACACCAACAGACAGACGCCAAATATCGGGGTTAAATGATTACGTGTTTCGACTTTTCCTATTGAGCTTTTTAGCTCTAGGAAAGGCGTCAGATTTGCAGTCGTGAGACACGGGCTCGACTCCCCGGTGGTTATAATAATACCTTAATTTCTGTTCTTACGTACACGAAGCTATTTCATCTCAAGTAGCTGTAGGTGATTACAGCCATTGTTACGCAAAGTACTGATTGCTTTGGTCCTTTCAAAACTGGCATTAAAACCAACATAAGCAACATTCTCGACCAAAATCTACGAGCCGCTTTATCTCCTAATACTATGTTGATAGTAACGCTGTATTAGGCACGCTTGTAAACAAGACAACTTGACCAAGTGCATTTGTTACAAAATTAATAGATCAAAAATTGATAAAGCAACGTAGCAACTACGGTTAGGACTTTAAAGAAAATTTCTTGTCTCACTTTGTAAATAGTAGAAAAACATTTTAATATATAACCTTTAGTTTGTCCTCACAATATTTATGGTAATCGCAATGTATGGACGCAAGGCCTGGGAGATCAAGAAACAACGAAGCTATGGGAGAACCTGTATATTCATGCTCTTACCTGGCCAGGCCATTCTTGAACCCACTTCTCCCTTGGTACATGAACATATGCATTCAAGGCATCTTTGGCCACTTTTTGCAAACTCTTGATCATCAGCTCCTCGACTTGAATAAGCCATTTCTCGACCATGCCCTGCCCAAAACAAGACATATAATTTAGTTACGGAAATTATTTCAAGAAAACAGCAATTAAAACGCAAGGAATACTTTTAAGTTAATTATGTCAAACCTTTTCACGATGGTTTTTATGGAAAAACATCTAAAAAGGTTACTTGAGTATTTCATTTCGTGTTCTATCCAAGACCCAGGAGGAATTGAGGAATTCAGGCGGCCTCTATACCATACTCAAGTGATTCCACCCTCTAAACTGTAAAATTATAACTAGTAGACCCTTAAGACCTCTCTTCGAACCTGAAACTCAATTCAGTGAAAAATCGTCCTCAAATGGTTTGATAAATATAGCTCAACCAATCCAAAGTAAGTGCATACGTCGTATAAATGAAGTTGTTTTGCTATCATGATAAATATGAAACAAATCAGCTAAATTAACCTTGGCCTTAGCGGGTATAATCTTCGTCACAAATGGCACATTCTCATTTTCAGCACTGATCATTCCAGTTATTTCTTGTTGCTCTGTAAATTCCAATTTGGAAATGCCTTCAAAACACTTTTTCAAGTGTGGTTGTACACGCAGTGGATCTTTTGTCTCTGATAGGATTTCCAGCAACTCATCATTAGACAGAAAGAAAAACCTGCAACAACAAGCAAGCAGAACACAAAGGTAGTATTAAATGCTCTGGAAATACAAAGAAATGCTGTATGAAAATAAATACCTCGATACGTCGTTCAACGACTGCTAGAAAATGTTTCATTTGTCGGTGTCACTTGAACGTGAGGGGAAAATGTCTCCTCACGTTACACAGACGTTTACTTGCTAAGCTTTACAGTTAACGTAAATTCACATCTATGCTTATATTTACAATTTAACAACCTTACAATAGCATGGATACCTTGTGTCTCATGTCTCTTCTGATAAAACACAGTCCGAACAAGTGCCTCTCGAAAAAATGAATAAATTATACTTTAATATAAAAAGTGAAACTTACGTTCAGTCAAAACTGGTAAATCTTTAGTCTGTGCAGTGCAACAATGATATTCAGATCATCAACTTGGGCATACGTGCACGTGGAGTCATTCTCATAATTCTAGTCTCTCGTTCAGGACTTGTCACTGGGGTACGATATGGGTCATAACAATACCGATATGCAACATAATCAGTATCTGCTCACTGGGTAAAAACCATTGCAAAGACTCTTCAAATCTAAATATTAGAATAGAATTACCTGGGAAAGAATAATTGTTTCTTCTCCAGGTAAGCATTGAGCCCTTTCTGTATTTCCTCCAATAACTGATTAGCTTCAACAAGTCGACCGAGCATATTCGGCTGACTTGTGCATGCAAGGACATGAACATCTTTGACCTGTGTTAAATGAAAGATATATCTCCACTAATATAGCCAACCACTTGAACCTCCAAACAAAGTATGGCAATAGGTCAACAAATGGCACTTTTGACATGATGTAAAACCAACAAAATACGTAAATCAAAGTTAATGTCAAGGAGATACAGTTACGTTTCTTAGCAACAATGCACCTCCATAAATATTTATCACATTTAAAAAGCTATCTGATTGCTTTGGTATGAATTAGAGCTACGTCCACTTTAAGAGCAGAGCCTAGACTCGATTATGGCTTGATGAAATGTCATAAATCATAAGCGCAGTTACACAGCATCAGATTGACTGAAATTTAATTCCATGAGACGTGAGTGGCTTACGCTCATTCTTTGAAAATTAATGAAAGAAGTGTGACCCCGTGGTATACAATAGACAAGATGTCACACAAAATAGCATTCACGAGTAATAATACAACCAACGAGAGGAATTCAACTCTTCTGCCATGAAGCAACAACATATAGTATGGCAAGAATCATTCATGAAACAGCTTTATTTAAATAGTGTTGGATAATACTAAATCTACTTGATAACGTAAGACATAAATTCACCGCTTCGTGCATGATATCCTTCCAATAACTATCTACGATGCCAAATTTTCTTCCTTCCTCTGGCATCTGAGCCATAATGTCTTCTGAGCTAAATATGGGCTCTAAATACAACCATGTTGCTTGGCACTGGAAAAGAATCACAGGAAGCAATTTTACGATCGAAGAACAGTGAACCGACGAGAAGCAAAAAACACGGAACAACATCGAATATAATCTCCCAATACCCCAAATACAGTCAATTGTAAAAGCAGTACCTCATACCAAGGCACGAACTTGAGTTCTTAAACATTTATCGTTATACCTTACGTCGACAACCTGCTGCTAGCTGTAATTCCTATTTTCTTCATACCTTCCAACCTACCTACCTATCTACCTACCTACCTATGAAATTTACAAAACACCCATTGTGTAATATATGTAATATACGTATTACAAATATGAAACAACAAGATTTTTAGCTGTCAAGAAAATTTTACAAGCAAAAACACTCTATTGCTCAGATGGCTTCTATGTCAATTCAAGGCAGTATTATCAGAACTAAATAAAATCTAATTGCAAATTTTCAAACTAGTTTCGAGCACAGGACTGGCGTCGATGGCTTAAATGCGTTGATTAGAGGAATGGCAACATACTTTTAACCAATTATCCAAAATGTCTTGAATCATTATTAGTCGCTCACACCATTCTTTGATTTGCTTTTCAAATGGTTTGATGAATGGCGATCCACTCATTGTCTGAGCTTTTACAATATGATCATCAAGCAGCAACTGCACTTCGTCAATTGCCGTAAGGATAGACACTCCCTAGAAATAAAGACAACATACGTTTGCGTGAGTGTAAAATGACGGTTAAGAGAAAATTTTACAGATATTGTTTGTTCCGGTGAGAAAACCAAAGCACAACTTAGGGATCAAAATAGTTCAGAAGTTCTCTCATTATTGACAACAAATAATCCTCCAATCGCCTAAATTACTGCTTAAGATTTATGAGTGTTGCAGCAGCAGGATTCGTGAAAGGACTGTAGAGCTGAAAGAACACAACGTTGGGTTTTTAAAGTAAGAAAAGTCTATATTCTCTGAAATTGGGATTTCATATCACAACCAGTTTGAGGTGAGTATCATATTATGATGCTAATCTTGACCGAGATGTTAAAATATCACTTTCAAAAGATGTTCGAAACTTCTCAACTTACTTTGCTTCTTCGTTTATAAAAGAAAACAATAAGAACGAGCTCCAGCACAGCCTCAATGAAGAACTAACAATTTTTTACAAAATCGTCTTCAAACTGCAGCAGCCTAATGTTTCATGTAGAGCAACTTAGTCCACTCTTCATTTTAGTGTCGTTTATAAGATTTATTCCAAGCAATATACAGCAATACGTCGTCGATAGAAGTTATGAAGAAGACACTTACACAGACCTACTACCCCATTCGAATTCAAATGTGGCACTTATCTACTATATTTCAAAACAGAAATATCTCCTCAGTATAGAGCATAAACCATGGAACAAGTCATCGATAAATTAAATTGCATAGGAATGACTGTTGAAAGTAGTATAAGTGATTTTCACTTAGATCAACAAAGCATTAATCGCTAGATTATATGGGAGAGGGTCAAGTACTTGGTTTAAGAAAAATTAGTACATGGTGTTAACAAACATAAAAAATATGACTTGTAATTAGTAATTCCTGGTAAATCTTTTTGTGGTACAAAACTTGAAAATCGCCTTGAAAATCTGTGTTAAAATTATACTTAAAAGCTTTTTTCGTCTGACACTCCTCAGAGTATGAAACGCGGGAAAGGAAAGTATATGTATATGGCAACCTATTTATACAAAACATGCAGCAAAACTAGCCAATCATAAACAAGAAAGG
>JANTCA010054472.1:2286-17514 GCA_024741275.1 Chironex yamaguchii
TAAAAAGAGACTATACTATCTCATTTCCAGTAGTCCAATAGCGTCACTTGAAACATTGCTCACCAATGGTTTCCAACAGTAATCTGTCTTGAAGGTTTAGACATTTTTTGGAATTTATTTTTCACTTGTTTTTCATGATTCGAGCGAAACTGATTTCATTCAAAACATTTTGTCAAATACAGACATAGGCCTAATAGGGACTGTCTTTCAAGTCTCAAATTGGTGTGTTGAGGGCAATTTTAAGCACGAGGGCTTAAATTTGTCAAGCACTAAAATAGAAAACGCCGCAAACAAACAAACAAAAGCAGCGGTTGCTAAGAGAAATTACTCCAGTCCTAAAGAAACAACAGTCGATCTCGCTTATACCGAATCGATGTAAAGATGTAAAGATAAACGCCAAATCCGATTTTGAATTTTATTTCATATATCCTATATAGACTAATCAACATTCATAAAGCATATAAGTACATATATAGGGCCGTACTTTTTTGCAAAGTGAACATTTTAAAAAGCCCTCTGTTTACAATTGTCACCTATAAATCTTGAACTTTGCATCATTCAATTAACTACCAACAGGGTGCCATCATTTCCTGTGTTTGCCTGTTTTGCAACAGTGCCTTGACTGAGCTGCATATTGCAAAGAAACCAGGTTCATTCAAAGTATCAATTGATGTGTCAAGTTTCCACTCTCTTAAAAGATGTGTTCCATTGGAGTGGATTTTTAAATCTTGTTGCGGCTTTTTACGTCCGCCAAGAAGGTTTTGTTATTGGTTGCGTTTGTTTGTTTGTTTGTTTGTTCGTTCCTTCGTTTGTTTGTTTGTTGGTTCGTTTATTGGTTTGTTTGTTAGCAACATTACTCAAAAAATTATGGGCGGATTTTGACGAAATTTTCAAAATAGGTCAGAAATGGGCTAACTTAGAGATTGTTAATTTTTGGTGGTGATCCGGATCACCGTCTGGAGGTAATGTTTTCATTGGGGTTTGTTTGTTGGTTTCTTGGTTTGTTTGCAAAATAAGTACAAAAAAATATGGACGGATTTTGAAGCATTTTTCAGGATCCGACAGACATGGGCTAACTTAGAGATTATTAATTTTTGGTGGTGATCCGGATCACTGTCTTGGATCCAGGAATGAAACCCTTCATGGTGCAAGTGAAAGATAATCCAACAATAAACAAGAAGACAGAGAGATCCTATTATACTCTTATCGCTTTGGGATTAACAAGTAAAATACCACCCAAAATAGCATTTCGCACCTTGGGAGGCAAGAGGTTGTGACATTAAATCAACTCTTTACACAGGCAAAACTCAGGGCCCTGTGAGCAACAGACTAGTGAGATCATCGTGGGAAAAACCCCTGTTAATTGAATAATAATACTGGATTGGTGAACGTTTGTGCTCTCATAATGTTTCTAGTTTCATTTTGTTGTTGAAACCATGACTGTTGATAATCACTGGGGTGGGACATGCTGGTCAGACCCAAGAACTGAGTTCTTTGCAAGGTGAGTGAGTAGAAAATTATTCTGACCTGCTGTGCTCTTCTGTCTCCAGTCCTATCAGCTGTTAATGGAGAAACAATTAGCCATGAGCATACTGCATATTCTTTAGGAGAATAGTCAAAACATCCTTTTGAATATCCATGGTTGACTGTGGTCCATACTCGACAAAACCTCGATATGAAAGAAGCAAAAAATAGGTCGTCAATACGTGGCCAGAAATCTTGATGAGGAAAAGATTGAGCATGGATATCATCCTCCTTTGGCTGTAAAGTTTAAAGTATACGACTTCATGATGCAAGAAGACTACATTGATCAGTAATTATTTCCAGATTTGCAGAGCCATGCTAAATCTGCTGCTGAACGCTGTGAACCAAAAGCCCTATGAACAAGAGTTGTGAGAGTTGTAGTATCTTTATACTGATGACATTGATTTCTATCTCCCCGCTGCCGAGTTGGAGTTGCTTAAGGGCACAGCAAAGGATGCTGGACACCAATTGGGTAAGGTAACATTTTTGCAGGTCATGGAAATACTGCTACTTTTAATGCCAGAGCAATATCAGCTCTGATGCTGGCACAAGTGATGAATGCTTCAATTACCATGACTGAAAGGAATTAAAACTTATCAACGATCCATAATGACTAGTAATCAGTTAAATCGTTAAATCAGTTAAATCGTTAAATCAGTTAAATCGTTAAATCGGTTAAATAATCAGTTAAATCGTTGTATCAGTTAAATTGTCACTTTTGGTTAAATTTGATCATCCATATTCATAACAAAGACAAAGGGCTGGGTATTGATATTGCAAGTAACGAGTTTGTGATATAAAATGATAGGCAGAGATACGTTTTTTGCATGATGTAGTAAGTATGTTGTAGGAGGTATTATGTTTACAGCATAAACAGTATAGCACTGCTGCTCTGTCCAAAATGCACTGCTGCTTAGTCGACCTACACTGTCGCAAAGTGCAACTGTATTGCTGGTAAGTATAGGTGGAGAGAGTCAACTACCCTAGGAGACTATGTTAGTAACCGTGAAACTCGTTTCTCTGGTTTACGCTTACACGATTCAAATTTCCTCTCAGGATTTGACTTAATTGATGACGAGGAAGATGAACTGGATCCTGATTTCAAAGCTGACCCTATCAACGAAACTAACATGCTGGTATGTACTTTTTAAGGAAAATCTACTTCTCTGTTGATTGGCTGAAAGAGCATTGGGAAAACAATCTCATTTTATTGTCCCCGACTGTAATGTTGACCAAAGTATCAAGATGGCTGCATCACAGCAAGCTTGTGTCTCTTTAAGTTGGACATGGTCATGAGAAGCAGAAGCTTTTCCATAGTAAGAGTAGGCTAGTTTAAATACATGCTACAAAGGTGGTGTTAGTCTTTCGTAATTCTTTGAATTAAACTATGTTTTCCTTGTAACAACAACTGTCATAATCAAACACTGCTGCCATTTTGGTTGAGCTGATCACAAGGAATGCAACCAATCGCCTTTTCTTTTGTTCTTTCAGCCAATCAATGCCTGAGCTGATTCCTGTAGCTGGGGCATGTTCAGTTTCTTAAGCAAACATCGTCCGCTGTGTTTTCGTGCTAAACTCGGCAAAAATATAAGGGTGTGATGTTATGGATTAGCTGCTTAATTTTTGCTGCATAATTATGTATAATTATGCGTAATTATGATCGTCTCCATGAATATGGAAATCGTGAGAGTATTCGAATGGTATAGGAGCATAGTATGTACCTTGTTCTGCGTATTTTATCTGTTTGAACAACATTATTAACCAGTCTAAGAAAGGAATGCTAGAGTTCCTTTTACTCCACAATGCATTTTAAGTTATTGCTCAATGATTTTAAGGGGAAGGAGTTTTAGGATTTTGGAGAATGAATTATTTGTAAAAAGTACAAGGATGTAAATAAATGTAAAGAAAATGTGTTGAAAATTGATAGAGTGGAGTGCAGGGTAGATCAGAAGAAGCCACCTTCAATGTCATGGCTTATTGTGTAGGTGTTTGGTCCATTATCAAACACGAACGCATAAGCCTTGTACTGACTTTGACGGTTTATGATTAGCACGATCGAGATTATCACGATTAAATTTTTGTTGACAGTGGGGAGTTCAGGTAATCATGTACTCACTATCAATCGCGTTAATCGTGTATTCAGAATGGCTGCTTATGGGAATAAAAAACTTCTAATTATAAACGCTCTTTATATATTAAGAACACGAAGTAGATAAGGAAATTTTGTGACGGCTCCAGAAATCTTGTCGTCAAATTGCAAGGTTTCACTCTCCATTTTGAAGGTACAATGCTACAAAGATATCCTACAAAAAGTACACTGAATCTCTGAAATGACGATTTTTCCGAATTTCCTTTGCCTCACTCCTTCCCTTCAGAGATCCTTAAGATGTTTTTGAACAAAGGGTTTGACGTCATCGGATCACGATTATTAATGATGACGATTATCACAAATAGAAGACATATCGCGATTACATTTGATGTACGCATTGTAGATAAGCACGATTACACCAAATTGTTATCGTGGTAATCGTGATAATCGTCAAGTGAGTACAAGGTTTTGGCATTCCATGAATAGTTTAGCTAATGTCGCGAGGAACTCTAATGATTAATCATAATTTCCCGACTCTGTGTAGAGTCACATTTAGTGAACATGTGGAACATTTTTTAATATTTCCTTTATTTCAATTTTTTCATTGTACAATGTTTGTTTCACAGGGATACCTAACACAGTTTACTCAGGAGTTAAGCCAGCAACCTTTCTTTCCGAACTTTGTAAGATCATTGAACACAGCCGAGAGACATTGCTTATCTAAAGTTGGAATCAATGTGTAATAAATCACAAACCAATTAGTTAATGAATACTGCAGAAACCATTGGAAAATGACTCGAAAATAGATCACTTGCATACACCTACAAAAGATAAATGATGGCGCCAGGAAAGTTCTCAATCTTGGCGCCAGGAAAGTTCCGAATAGATGGCTGATGCTTCCGTCGTTGAGAGGGGAGCTGACTATTGTGATAGCAGAGTATTCAAGGTGGACAAATTTCGGAGACACTTTAATCGAAGATCATACGCATTAACTTGTCATAACTTCAGAAAAGTGACAAAAAGTAGGAACTGCAAGTTTGGCCTTTATGTACTTTGTATGTGGAAATCTGGTGAGGTGAAGAATACGCTGATATGAAGATTTCGGTATTCAAATTAAACATCTGTGCATCCTAGTATACAAATGACAAATCAACGTTACTAAACAAAGCAATTTCAAGCTAAACAAGAGGCTTTTTTGAATGAAATGAAAATTTTGTTTTAAGGTATGCTGCGGCAAATTGGTCGTTTCGCTTGGACGGGGGACTAACCCTCCCCTTGTGCCACCACTGAAACGTGTGCCGTCAAGTGAACAAGGTGACCTATCTCAGGGATAACTAAAATGTATGTCTAGAATGTGCTACCTTATATGCACATTTTCACCGCAATTTCTGACGATGAGATGTGACTGCGCTGTTATGCCTTAGACATTTTAAAATATCTATGCAAATCAGCCTACGCGCATGTCAATTCTACTATGATTGTATTATGAAAATCATTGAGACCATTGACGTAGAATTTGGACCATAATAGTGATGCTTGTTCACTGGCTAGACGACTTTTCACGTAAGCATCGATAGGTTTGCACATAGACCTGAAATAGTCATGCAGATGAGATCATTACCATTCTTGGTCCTAAGCTTTTAACTTTGTTTGGCATACTATAATGTCCAGTCTAGAGCCAAAATAGAAATTTACTTGCAAGAATATTTGGGGACGTGTGCAGGGTGGCAAGGGATATCCCTCGATCTATTGCCCGTGCAATTGTGTAACATTTGATAGACAAAAAAGCACGTGAAAATACTTCTTGCGAAAAGGAACTATTTACACCATCTTGACACTTTCATTTAGCAAATTTCAACATAAAAGTTTTTCAAAATATTAAGTTTACCAAATTTGCCAGGATTCAGAGTTGTTTTACTACAAAGGTAGATGAAGTTCGTTATTGAAGCGGTTTGGTTTTGTCATGATATTTTGCAAATACTGCATCTAACTGCTCTGAAACTGTCTTTGTACTACAGACCATGTTACGTAGTTTGAGGCCATGTTTTAACAGGTGATGAATTTTGCTCAAAATGCATTACTATAGCCGTGCCTTTTTGGGCAATTTTCGTCTACTTCGGAGACTTGGGTTTTTGTTGGGATATTCTGCAAAATTTGCGATCAAGTGCTGTGAAACTATTTTATATACACAATACAGACTGAATTTTTTTTATTGTAGCCATGACTTTATTGGCAACAGAAATTAACCAAAATACCTTATTTTTGAGTTGCGTTTTCGGCGGCTTTGGCTGCTTTAGGCAGTTGAGCTTCGTCATGATATTTCGCAAATATTGCGTCTAGCTACCGTGAAACTATCTTACATTTGCACTAGAGCATGGGCTTCGTAGTTTGATGCCATGTTTTAACAGACGACCAAATTCAATCGAAATGCCTTTCAATAGCCACGCTTTTATTGCGAATTTTGGCCTTTTTGCGAAATTTGATATTTTTCCATGTTAATCTGCAAGTTTCGTGACCAAATGCTCTGAATTTTTGTTGTAAATGCGGTACCGACTATTACACGTAATTTCAGGCCACGTTTTGATAGGTTACAGAATTTGACCAAGATACCCTACCATAGTCTTGCCTTTTTGGACAATCTTGTCTTTTTTGAGAAACTCTTGAGAAAAAATTGCGATCAAAATGCTCTGACACTACGTTATATACGCATTACATGCTATATCTGGTGATCTAAAATCATGAACTTGTTGGCAACATTAAACAACCCAAATGCCATGCTATACCCTTAACCAAATTTTGAACTGTTTCGGGAACTTGCGTTTTTATTGCACTTTTCTGCAAAATTTGAGGTCAAGAGCTCTGCAACTATGTTATATATCCGCTACGGACTATGCTTGTTCATTTTAAGCCGAGAATTGATTATCATCGTAAATCAATCAACACGGCTTACTATAGTTGTGACCTTGCATTTTTGGCTAATTTGCCTGTATATGGCATTGGTGCTTTTGACGTGACATCTGCTAAATTTTGGAACCAGATGCTTTGTAACGCTGATATGTACTTATTGCACACTATATCATGGAAGTTGAGGTTATTTTTTCATAGCTGAGGAAATTCCCCCAAAATACCTTACTACAGCCTTGCCTTTTTGTCCAATTTTGATCTGTTTCGAGGACTTGCATTTTTCCTGGGCTTTCCTGCAAACCTTGAGATCAATTACTCTGGAACTTTGTTGTATATTCACTATATATCACTATATATAGACTATATAACTTGATTTGAAGCCATGTTTATATAGCCGATGAAAATCGCCTTGGCTTTTTGTCGGGATATGCTCGAACTTTCGCGCCTAGAGTCTCTAAAACTATTTTATCTGTGCATTAACAACCCAATCCCGTAATTTGAAGCCATATTTCATCAACGATGAAATTCACTTTAAAATGCCTCACTATAGGTTTGCCTTTTCGGTCACATTTGCTCTGTTTCGCAATTTTGGGTTTCTATTGGTCTTGCCTGCAAAATTTGAGATGAAGTGTTCTTGAGCTATGTTATATATGCATTGCAGACTATATTGTTTGAAATTAAGCCGTAAAATTATTGGTGGCATAAAACAACCAAAATGTCTTAGTATAAACTTCCCTTTTTCGCCAATTTGGTCTGTTTGTTGCACTTGAGTTTTGACATGATATTTCTCAAATTCAACGTCCAGGTTCTCTCATGCTTTGTTATGCAATACAGACTATATCACGTAAGTATAGACCCTGTTTATAAAGACCATACAATTTGCTCACAGTGCGTTACTATAACCTTACCTTTTTGACCAAGTTTGACCCGCTACCGAAGCTTGGGCATTTACCAGGATATGTTAGAAAATTTGCTACAAGACGCTCTCAAATAATCATCTTATTTCATTTCCAGATATGTCCATGCAATTGACCCCATGTTTTCATAGGAGTTGAAATTCGCCCAAATTCCTTACTATAGCCTTGCCTTTTTGGACAAAGTTTTACATACTTGCAAAGCTTGGGCTTTTGGCAGCATACATCGGAAAGTTCGCTACCAGATGCTCCGAAGAAATTACCCTTATTGATGCACGACTGTGTCACACAGTCTGAGTGCATGTTTTGATAGGAGTTAAAATTCGAACAAAATGCCTTACTATAGCCTTGCCTTTTGGGCAAAGTTTTACCTGCCTTCGAAACTTAGGTATCTGGCGGCAGACATCCCAAAAATTGATACCAGATGCTCTGAAATAATCGTATTTATATAGTTCCAACAGTGTCACCCAATATCAGCCCATATTTTCAGAGGCGTGGAAATTCGCCCGAAATGCCTTACTATAGCCTTGACTTTTGGGCAAAGTTTTACCTGCTTTTGATAACTACAGCATCTGGCAGCATACATCGCAATATTTCCCACCAGATACTCCGAAATAATCATGTTTATGTGGTTCCAAATGTGTCACGCAATTTGAGTCTATGTTTTCATAGAAGTTGAAATTTGCCCAAAATGCCTTACTTTAGCCTTGCCTTTTCGGCCAAGTTTTACCTGCTTGCAAAACTTGGGCATTCGGCAATGGACATCGAAAGATTTGGTACCACGTGCTCTCAGATAATCATTTTGATATATTTCCATACTGTGTCACGCCATTTGATCAAATGTTTTTATAAGTGTGGAAATTCGCCAAAATTCCTTACTATAGCCTTGCCTGTTGGGCAAAGTCATACCTAGCAAAGCTTGGGCTTTTGGCAGCGTACTTCCCAAAGTTTGCTACCAAATACTCTCAAAAAATCATCTTTGTATATTTGCAACTGTGTCACGCAATTTGAGCCCATATTTTCATAAGGGTGAAGTTTCACCGAAAATGGTTTACTATAGCCCTGTTTTTTGGACAAAGTCTTACCTACTTGCAAAGCTTGGGCTTTTGGCAGCATTTGATGCAAAGTTTACTACAAGACACTCTGATATAATCATTTCTATTTATTTACGACTTTGTCACTCAGTTTCAGTCCATGTTTTTATAGAAGTTGAAATTCGAACAAAATGCCTTACTATATCCTTGCCTTAGTAGTAGTAATAATAATAATAATAGTAATAATAATAATAATAACTAATTAAAGGGTTCCTAATTACGATTTTACAGTGAAATAAAAATTTGAAGTATATTAGAGTGTCCAAAACGTTTTAAAGATGTAATTACAATAGTTGATTTAAAATAATTCTATTTTGGCTCCTTGTTGTCTAATATGTTTCATTTAGCCAAAATATACTTTGAGGCTTTGCTCATATTCAGTAGCATTTGCAATCATTCTGCTTTTCAGAGGCAGGTCATTGTAGATCTTTGCTACAGTGCAATAAAACTACTTGCGAGCATATTCAGTCCTAGTTTTTGGTAATTTTAAGCTATTGTTAGCATTTCTTGTATGTTTTCCATAGTTTTGTGTGGTGAAATGGTCTTTGAATTTGTCGCAGATATCTTTATCGATGCACTTTCTTACTAGTTTACATGCTCGGATCTTGTTCGCATTTATTTCTGATGGAAGCCCCTCACTGCTTTTGTCACCATCATAAACAATCCTGATGCATCCTTCATGAAATGCTTTCTGTTGTTTCACCTTGGTACCAGGTAGATTCATTTGCAGAACACCGCAGTAGGTAAATACAGACAAGATCATACAACAATATACTTCTCTGGCTGACTGCAAGTCAATATATTTTCTTAGTCTTGCCAGAAGCCTCAGTCTTCCTGCTGCTTTCTTGTAGGATTTTTCAAAATGGGAGTTCAGATCAAGCGAGCTGTTCACATATATACCCATATGGTCCATCATGGTACACCTTCAGAGATTCTGATTGCATGCTTAACCACTTAGCAGTCCCAAACAAAAGCCCTTCAGTCTTACCCTCCTTCATGTCAATGATAAGTTCATTTTCTTTAAGCCATTTCAAGATCATATCCTCTGTAAGATGTGATTAGGTACTTATCGAATCCTTATCAGCGAAATAAATGACTACCATCTGCATTTGTTACTATTCGAGAGTGCTGCAAAACATCGGTGATCTCATCAAATAATATGATGAACAATAAGGGACCAAGTATCGACCCATGTGGCACTCCAGTGTACAATTCTTGTTCATCTGAGACATGGAGGTTGTAGCTTACGACAGCTTTTCGAGCAAACAGGTAGTCTTTGAACCAAGCAGATTCTATTCCGCCAATTCCGTATTGGGGTAGCTTTTCAAGCATCTTCGAATGACTTATTGTGTCAAATGGTTTACTTAGATCGATGAAAACGGCGCCTACTAACTTCCCATTATCGACACTCTTGCGAATGCCATCTAGCAAGTGTATTGCTGCCAACTCTGTAGCTAACTTAGACCTAAACCCAAATTGGAATGGCGATAGCAGAGACGTTTGATCTCAGAACATGATGAGTTGACAATGAATTGCCTTTTCTATCATCTTCGAAATGACAGGCGGAATTGAAATAGGCCTGTAGTTATCCAAGATTGAGGATGGGCCAGATTTATAAATTGGGATTATCTTTGCTTTCTTCCAGTCCGCTGGAAAAATTCTTGTTGTAATAGATAGGTTTATCGGGTAAGCAAGTGGAGCAGCCAAAATTGCAGCTGAATCCTTCAGTAGACATAATGAGAAATTATCTAGTCCAGTTGCCTTATTTCTCTTGATAGTTTTTAGTAGATGCTCGATTTCAAGTTGTGAGACTGCCTGAAATAAGAATCTTTTCTTTGTCTTCTTTTTTATTCCCGACGGTTTTCTCCATACAAAGTTATGTAGTGGAACCACTATTTCTTTCAAGTTCTTAATGACACTTGCAGAGAATGTGCAAAAAGCATTAAAAACAGTTACAGGGTTGCTCATTTTCATCCCGTTCATGTCAAAAGATCACATGCATGGCTTCTCTCTACTCTTGATGGGATAAGTTTACTTAAGTATTTTCCAAAATTTCTTCGGGTCATGAGAGTTTTCTCTTAGCAGGTTCCTTTTATACATAAACCTTGCTTTCTGAATAGCTTTGTTAACTTCGATTCTTTTCCGCTTATAAGCCAAAATATGAGCCTCACTGTTTGTTTTCCTTGACTTATGGAGGTGCTTATCCCTTTCGTTCATCATAGCTTTCACATTATTTGTCAACCAATGTGCTGGCTTGCCTTTAACTTTCTTTGTAATCAGTGGTGCATGCTTATTTATTATATCAGTGAGATGTTTATTTAGAAACCCCCAAGCATTGTTTACTTTTTTCAAATTATAGAATTCATCCCAGTTGATCCTTCTCAAATCATCGCATATGGCCTCTGGATTGTAATCCTTATAATTGCGACACATTATTTTCCTTGGTTCATACTTGCCAGTGTTGGTTTTTCTTACACATCCAACCATTGGGGTTACGTCTGTTGCAATTAAAGTCTGTGGGGTACTTGTAAAGATGATATCAATTAATGTTTTTGATGCTGCTGATATTCTCGTGGGCTTCAAAACAGCTTGCTTCAGACGGAATAGATCGAAAGTTGACTTTAACTTTTTCTTATCCCCAGGAACTTGATAGTTTGCATTCATGTCTCCAAGAAAGATAGTTTCTTTTGATTCATCCAAGACCGTTCTGAGCATCCTACTCAAAAGATCTTCGAAATCTTTTTTCAAATACTTCGACCTGTCTGGTGGGCAATAACCAATGGCAACAAAGAAACCACGCGACTTTCTGGGCGCAACTTCGAGCCAGATATAATAACTTCAACTTCTTCCATCTCAAGGTCTTGCCTTCGATCCAATTTTAGGCTTTCAGAGATGTAGGCAGCCACGCCACCTCCCTTTTCATCCGGTCGAGGGAGGCTAACGAATCCAATATCCTTGTATATAGGACAGTGATGGGGGCATTTCGTCCTGTTTTTGGTCAATATGTGTCTCACTGAGGCTTCAAAAAACTATGCCACAAAAGCTTTCTAGGATCTCTGTGATGTAGGCCATGTTTGTAAACAAACTCCTGACATTTTGATGTAAAATCTGTATCCCACGTTTTTAGAGCAAAGTATTTAAGTCGGGAATACTTCTGCGTAACTTTGTTGACTTACAGGCCCAGGGCACTGTTCGACATGGCCACACATTAAGATTGACAAGGCAATGAAACTTTGTCTCGAGCATCGAACATAGAAAGAAAAATTTCCTCTTCTTGAATTCCATAAACTCGGCAGAAGCAGGGTTTCATTGCCATTGACAAGCTCTTTTCCTTCTATAGACAGACCAATCGTGTCTGATGATAAAAATGCAAGATTCTTTATGCGCAAAGCTGCAACCACCATAAATATAATCAGAACAATACTAAACACGTCCGCCATTGTCAATAGCTTAACTTTTCTTGTGATATTGGGCTAAGTTTTACTTACTTGCCAAACTTGGGTTTCTGGCATCATATTTCGTATTCTTTGTTACCAGATGCTCAGAAATAATCGTCCTTATTTTATTCCGACTGTCTCAGGGAGTTTCAGCGCAAGTTTTCTTAGGAGTTGAAATTCGTCAAAATGCCGTACTATAGCCTTGCCTTTTGGGCAAAGTCTTACCTACTTGCAAAGCTTGGGCTTTTGGCAGCAGACATAGCAAAATTTGCCATCACATGCTCCCAAATGATCATTTTTATGCATTTGCAACTGTCTCAATTTGAGCCAATATTTTCAAAAGCGTGGAAAATCGCCCAAAATGCCTTACGATAGCCTTGTTGTTTGTTCAAAGTTTTGACTACTTGCAAAACTTGGGCCTTTGGCAGGATATTTCCCAAGTTTGCTACAAGATGCTCTCAAATAATCATTTTTATTTATTTCCAACTGTGTCACGCAGTTTGAGCCAATGTTTTTATAGGAGTTGAAATTCGCCCAAAATGCCTTACTATAGCCTTGCCTTTCAGGCAAAGTTTTATCTGCTTACCAAGCTTGGGTTTTTGGCATCACATCTTGAAAATTTTGTTACCAGATGCTCTGAAATAATCATCCTTATTTAATCCCGTCTGTGTCAGAGACTAATGTTTTCATAAAAGTTGAAATTAGCCCAATATCCTTTACTATAGCCTTTTCTTTTGGGCAAAGTCTTCCCTGCCTGCGAGCCTTGGGCTTGTGGTGGCATAAATCGTAAAGATTGCTAGATTGCTACCAGATGCTCTGAAATAATTATCTTTACCTATTTACGACTGTGTCTCGCAGTTTGAGCAAATATTTTAGCAAGCGTGGAAATGCGTCCAAAATGCCTTACTATAGCTTTGCCTTTTGGGCAAAGCCTTACCTACTTGCAAAGCTTGGAGTTATGATATTAGTTGAAACTCGCCCAAAATGCTTTACTATAACCTTGCTATTTGGGACAACTTTTACCTGCCCGCGAAACTTGGGCATTTGGCAGCAGACATCGCAAAATTTGCCTTCACATACACTCAGATACCGATTTTTATATATTTCCAATTGTGTCACACAATTTGAGCTCACAGTTTTGTAGGTGTACAATATAGCCAAAAATTCCTACTATAGATTTGCCTTTTGGGCAAACTTTTTAATGCTGCCGAAACTAAGGAATTTGGCAGTAGACATCGGATAATTTTCCTTCCTATACTATCAAATAATCATTTTTATATATTTCCAATTGTATCACGCAATTTAAGCCCATATTTTCGGACCTGTAGAATATTGCCAAAAACGCCTTACTAGAGTCTTGCCTTTTGGGCATAGTTACACCTACGTGCAAAGCTTGGAAGTTTGGCATCATATTTCGCAAAGTTTCCTACCAGATCTTCAGAAAAAAGCATTTTTAATATATTTTATCAGTCCACAATAATGCTAAAGAGAATGGTTAAGTTATATAGAATGGATTCCTTTGCGAACTTTAGTATTCGCAATATCTTGGATAACAAGCTTAACAATAGCCTCGAATTTTTTACTGAATTTGGCTTATTATCAATACAAGTTATTATTAAATCAAAATTCACGCTTATACCAACCAATCAGTCCGCAATGGCTTTACAGAGGATAGTTAAGGTGTGTAGCATGGATTCATTGCACACTTTACAGCTCGCAATATTTTGGATAAGAAGGCTCACTATAGCCTTGCATTTTTCGGTGAATTTGTCTTGTGATCAGTTAATGTGATTATCACAATAAAATTCACGCTTATACCAACCAATCAGTCCGCAATGGCTTTACAGAGGATAGTTAAGGTGTGTAGCATGGATTCATTGCACACTTTACAGCTCGCAATATTTTGGATAAGAAGGCTCACTATAGCCTTGCCTTTTTCGATGACTTTGGCTTGTTATCAGTACCTGTGATTATTATATCAAAATTGACGCTTATACCAACCAATAAGTCAGCAATGGCCATAAACTTGACAGTTAAGCTATATAGGATGGATTCCTTGTAGACTTTACTATTCGTCAAACTTTCGTTAAAAAGCCTTACTATAGCATTGCCTTTTTCGATGACTTTGGCTTGTTATCAATACCTGTGATTATCGCATCTAAATTCAGGCTGATACCAACCAATTAGTCCGCAATGGCATTAAAGAAGATAGGTAAGGTACATAGGATGGATTCCTTGCAGACTTTAGTATTCCTCATATTTCGTGTTAAAAGGCTCACTATTGCTTTGCCTTTTTCAATGACTTTGGCTTGTGATCAATTCCTGTGATTATCACATCAAAATTCACACTTATACCAACCAATCAGTCTGCTATGGCTTCAACGAGGATATTTAACTTTTTTAAGGTGAATTTTCGCCAGAATTTATCCTTCACCATATTTCGATAAATACGCTCACTATAGGCCTGCCTTTTTCGATGACTTTGGCTTGTGATCAATTCCTATGATTATCAAATCAAAATTCACACTTATACCAACCAATCAGTCCGCAATGGCTTCAACGAGGATATTTATGTTTTTTAAGGCGAATATTCGCCAGAATTTATCCTTCACCATATTTCGATAGAAAGGCTCACTATAGCCTTGCCTTTTTCGGTGAATTTGTCTTGTGATCAGTTAATGTGATTATCACAATAAAATTCACGCTTACACCAACCAATCAGTCCGCAATGGCTTCAACGAGGACAGTTTACTTTTCTAAGGCGAATTTTCGCCACAATTTGTCCTCCACCATATTTCGATAAAAAGGCTCACTATAGCCTTGCCATTTTCGGTGAATTTGGCTTGTCATCAATTCCTGTGATTATCACAAGAAAACTCAGGCTTATACCAACCAATTAGTAGGCAATGGCTTTAAAGAAGATAGTCAAGGTATATGGGATGGATTCCTTGCGGACTTTAGTATTCGCCATGTTTTAGGTAAAAAGGCTCTCTATAGCCTTGCCATTTTCGGTGACTTTGGCTTGTGATCAATTCCTGTGATTATTACATCAAAATTCACACTGATACCAACCAATTAGTCCGCAATGGCATTAAAGAGGATAGTTAAGGTATATAGGATGGATTCCTTACAGACTTAAGGATTCGCCATATTTTCGTTAAAAAGCCTTACTATAGCATTGCCTTTTTCCTTGATTTTGGCTTGCTATCAATACCTGTGATTATTATATCAAAATTGACGCTTAAGCCATCCAATCGGTCAGCAAT